>CABEEJ010001496.1:37990-114172 GCA_901482245.1 Timema douglasi
CCCCCAGTTCACCCGACCGAGATTTGACCCTCAATCTCCCCGTCCTCAGCAGTCGAGCTCAACGCGACAAGTGCGTTAGCCAACTACGCCACCGAGGCGGGTAACTTAAGTTATTGTTTTGATATATTGTCATTGTACATCTACTATATTTGTGTCAAATAAAATACACTGTTAATTCTCTTGTAACTCCCCGACCATTATTTCTGGGATGAAAGGGTAGTTACAATGTAAACAATGAGCATAACAAATTTCAACTGTTCAAAATAAATTGTTTTTTTAAGACCAATGGTGCTATCTGTTGGAAACCGTATGAAATAAACCTAAACATTTAGAATACTGTGTGTGGTGCCTCCCAGCTATTAAAAATAAACTTACACAGCAAGACTTTGCTGGCGCCGATATTTCGGCACGCTTAGTGTATAAGGGTTATTACCCACAATAGTGATATTTTTTTAAATTAAAACTATTCAAGATACATTAAATTATGTGAAGGATTATACTTTCATTATGAATTATTGCAACTAATGTTATTTGGCAACTATTTTTACCTTTTCAGATATACATAGTTATGATTAATAGGTAATAGTATAACATTCTTTCAACATTCTCAATGCCTAACCCTATATAAATTGAGGTTATGTGGTATAGAGCACTAGGCTAAACCATGGTTTAAATTAGGAGGGATAGCCATTACACTTACCTTGGTGATACTGGGGTAGAAATTGTTTAGATATAACACTAAAAAACACATAAACACATTTTTAAGGACAAGCTTTCACTGTCACAGACAGCTTCATTAAGTCAGGAGAGTAGACTGATGCTTTTGGTTGAACTCTAAGGTTGCAATATGCAACCCTTCACAATTAGGGATATGGGAACTGGCCCATCAATATATCACCAAATCCAGACAAGCCCCCCAACCTCAACCTTAGATAATTCCTCTCCTTCCTATCAGCACACTTATTATTAGATTCAATATAACATTATTCATAGTGCTGCTATCTATACAGTGATGTCATAACTGAAAAACAGTCAACCTTACAGTTCAACCAAAAGCATCAGTCTACTCTCCTGACTTGATGAAGCTGTCTCTGACAGTGAAAGATTGTCCTTAAAAATGTGTTTATGTGTTTTTTAGTGTTATATCTAAACAATTTCTACTCCAGTATCACCTAGGTAAGTGTGCTAGCTATCCCTCCTAATTTAAACCATAACCCTATATGAGGAATAATACAATTTGTACCTGTAATTCTCCTTGAAGCTGCAACATCTGTAAAATCCATGATATTGTCTTCATCTTCTTGAATCCAGGCATTCACTTGTTTGGTTTTCTTTTTCTTGCTGGGTCTAGGTCTACCAAACATTTCATCCTCTTCCAAATCAGAATCATCAGACTCTGCTAAGATTTCATCAATACTAAAACAAAACAAAATATACATTAAATTTAATAATAATATATATATTTTTTTGTTTTTAAATATTACAAAAAGAATCATCTAAATTGTACTGGTTGAGAGTCAAAAGGAGAAAAACATGTTTAACACGATCTGCTCAAAATCGAGAAGTCACAGATATAGAAACAAAGTTTTTTTTTAATTTGAGGTATTTAACGTGCACTTTCTGAATCAACTTATATCAGCACTTGATAATTTCCATAAGCGAGAGGGCCTACCAATTTGGCCGGAAGGCTATATTCACATACCTTTCAGAGATTTTTTACATGCCACAATCAACATGGGACCAAGGGCTTTACTTTCCCTTCGAAGCAAGTTGTCTACACATTTTTATCACTCAAGAAAAATCCATCGATGTTGGTTGGGTTTGAACCCATGATCATTGGGTCCTTCGGCAAGCACTTTACCACAAGACCACTGAGGTCAATAACACAATAGTAGCAAATAGAGATATTTGGAAGTCAAAGGATGTTTGCATAGCTTATGATAAAGAGATCTAGACTTAAAATAACGGCTTTTGTACTGTGAGCATGCACAATCATAGAAAAGTTGGTGCATGATCCAAAGGTTTTTTTCGGGGACTAACTGAGGAGTAGTTCAGTTTTTTTTTGTAATTCATAAAAGGATGTAGCTTTAAAAAACTTCTGCGTAGTCTGGGGATATTTTAGAGTTATGGTATTTTACCCCAACAGTTATCATATTCATACTGTTAGTATATCATCAACTGTTTCAGTGAATTAATGGATATGTGCTACTGATGACTTACTGGGTGTCAGCACTCATTCAGTCATGAACATTCACGCTATCTGCACCATATTGTAATCAAGACACAAGTGTACAGAAGACATGTTAAAAATCTCTCATGTGACATAGGTAAACATCGACAAGTAATGAAAAGCCTTGCTCCAGGTCACTCAGCAATATGCTGCTGAGCTTACTCAATGAATAAGAAAATGGTTTCGATCAGGAGGGTACAATAGAATACAAGAGGTAGATGTTAAAAGAAAAAGATAATGACAACCACTCCTCACATTTAAGCATCTCTGGTGGAACTATAAACAAAGAGGAAAGTTTATGGCAATGGTGGCTAACCCTATAAAAAACAAAACAAAGGTGTAGCGGAAGGAAGTAGATATCGCAGGTTTAAGGGTGGATCTAATGCCCGCTGTGAGGTGTTTTGTTATATTTTAGTTGTTAACTTTGAGGCCTGTAACTTTCTGGTAAGTGTGTAGGCCTTGTACCTCTATCGCCACTTAAATGCTAATAAAACTTTGGTATGTTTTTTTCCCCAGTAAACATAACAAAATAAAGTTTAACTTTAATTTTTGTTTAAACTGCACCCTTTTAAAGATGTGAAAAAGATAGGATCCAACCCATTCCTAAAAATAACTGCCTTGTAATTCTTACGTTTTTGAATAAGACTTGATTATAAATGGTTCGTTGATGTCATCATCAGGATTCTCTTGCTTTCTCTGCTCCTTATCTCTAATTTTTTTAGAATGAATCTTGCGAAGATTGCGAAGTCTTTTGTGCATCACAATGTCAGATGCGGGCACCAAAACTGAAATGTTTTCTGCGCCAAACTTGCGCACTAATCTGTCAAGAATATCTCTGGTCTTTGTGCGGAAATGTCGCTTGCAATCTTCTGTCATCCCCACTAAACTTTTAACCTGCAGAAAATAAATATTATTTATTATAATTAAGGCTGAGTGAGTCCAGATATTAAGAGTTTATTTGGTTAAAGCAATGGAACTTGCGTTGATTTGAATCTGGTTTTATGAAGGTAGTCACATTTTGGAATAGGTTAAATATATAATTTGTGTCAATCCCATAATATTTAATAAAAAAACAAATATATCAAACAATACAATTTCTAAATAGCCTACTTTATATAACATTTGCTATACAATTCATACAAAAATCAAATTTTTCTAGAAAAGTTGATTAAACTATCTTTAAAACTTAATTCATATGGGTAAATCTAAGTGGAATACCTAGCTAGCACATTTACCTGGGTAATGCTGAGATACACTTACACTTGTATTAAACCAATCACAGGAAGCTTCACCAGGAGTACTTATTTCTTTTTATTATTTTTCTATTTAACCTCACAGTAATTTGGTGTAAAAATTTCAGCGTGCCTAAACTTATTTTATAATTTAGATCAGGTAGTTGAACGGGAACTGAAACCGGTAACCAAAATTAAGATATTTTTAAGGAACCGGAATTGGAACCGTTAAATAGTTTTAGGTTTATAAAGTTTCTTAAAGATTCCTAGTTTTACAGAAATGTATGTAATTTTTATAAGTTTCACACTTTTTTTTTCTTTCCTAAGCTTAGTTTAATTTTGAAATGCATTTTCCCCTTTCTCAGTAAGTTCTGAAAGGGGGTGGTATATTTTTGTTTACTTCTTTGTTTGAAACCTCTTTTCTAAAGTGATTAGAAAAGAGTTAATGATCCCTTAGCAAACCAATGAGTTTAGATTCCAGAGGTATGTCATGATTGTCACATTGTTCACTGTTTTATCACTTTAATGTTTAAACTAGAGGTTTAAGGAGATGTATTTAGCTTTGATAGAATGCAGATAATACCACATTCCTCATAAGATGAAATAGTGAAATCAAGAAATCATCTCTTTTGGACAAGCAGTCTAAGCCTATTGTACTTAGTACTTCCTGGAAGGGAAAACTGATATTCTGGTGGTTGGTTGAACAACTTATATAGGAGAGCTAAATGCAAACTTTAAATTATTATTATTAGCACCACGTCTTACTACCCAGTCGGGTTATACGCACTTACGCTAATGTGTAATGGTAGGGTGATTGTGAGATGAAATGGAGGACCTACAGTTTAACGTGGAATCCGAACCACAGTGGAGGCCTGGCATTCCCCACATTCACAAGATGTCTTGTCAGAGGTGAAGGAAGGGTTTGGTAATCAGATAAATCTGTGCCGGGACCGAGGTTTGAACCTCGGACCCCCAACACAGAAGTCAACTTTAAATTCTTTCGCTCAAGTTTAAACTAGGAAGTAGCTCAGTGAATGTGTTCCTTGTGTACAGTGCAAAGGTGATTATTTTTGTTGTTAGAAGTGATTTAAGCTTTAAATAATATTATTGATGGGACGTGCTAAAGAAAATCCCGTTCGGAAGTTTTTAGACTATGAGATTGACGGTGACATATCAAGATGCAAGTTAGAAGGCTGCACTATTGTTATTAAGCTCTGTTATAGTTTTTTTTTAAAATCTAGCAATACTTTTAATCCAGAGTGTTATTTCCAAAGTAGTTTTCCACTTTATTTCCACGCAAATGCAGATACACTTCTTCTAAATATAAAAAATACAGTCTTCCTCTTCCTCATTCATTAAAAAACATTATCGAAATTAGTACATTAACCTAGCCATGGATATAAAAACAGTGTTAATTTAAAAAAATATATAAAGAACTGGAAACAGAACCGAAACAATATCAGGAACTGAAAATAACCAGAATCTTTATTGTGCTCTAACCGGAACCAGAACCAGAACCTTTAAAATCTTAATTTAGAGAAAAGAAACTGCAACCAGAACCGATAAAAATTTCGGTTCAACTCCCTGATTTAGATCCTATGTAGCTTCAATAAACAAATGAAAAATTTATTGAGAGCAATGTATATTTTCTAAACAGATGAAATATTTGATTGCTTTAAGAGACATTTTTATATGTCATAATAAACAAATTAGGCCATAACTAGCTCATGTTTAAAGCCATTATAGCTATAAATATTAAACTATTTAAAAAAACATTAAAACTTATTAAGTTAATAAACATACCTATAATAGGAATCAATATTTAGAATTGAAGTTGAATTTTAAGAATCAGAATTAGTATGGACAGTAAATTCTTCGATAAATCATTTTAAAAAAATTGACAAGGTGCAGTAACATTTTAATCTACGTGTGCAAGTATAAGTTGATTATGTAAACAGCCCTTATTTTCTGACCCTATGAAATTTTCCAAATTAATCCCACTTGTATAATAAAGTCGCATTTGGGTCAGAAGCAAACAATATACATCAGATAAATATAAAGTTGAACTATTGAGTATTATTATCACTAAATGAACAATTAGTCTCATAAATATTGATTTATTCTGGCGTTGCACAGTACATAACAAGAATTACACATGTGATACAAATATAGCATGGGTGTCATAAAAGGACGGCAAATAAATGTCCTGATCATGGGACAAGCTCATGATCACACATGTCCCCTACTTAAGACTCCAGAAAATCGAGTAGAAAAGGAGCTCAAATCCAACTGTTTATAAGAAAAAATACCCTTTACCAAGTAGGGCTTGTACATTTTATAAAGCCTACACCAATCACTATAAAGTTTCTATCAAATGTTAGCTGCACTGAAGTTCCTTGTGGGATTCCTCCCCCAATATTTTTATGCCCCTGGCTAAGAGGTTCGTAAAGTCTTTGAAATTAAAATGACACCTTAATCTATTTACTACCCTAAATAAAATCCAAATAAAAGTCAGGATTTTTTGGATCCTCACCCAAAGGATGACAATACAGAGTGGCTACAAAACTTTAATCATAAAATTCATAATCATGAAAAATCCTAGGTTACCAAACATCAACATTTTTATAAGTTTTTGTTCATTTTCTAGTATTAATTAGGTATTATTTGTGGTGCGATGTAAATGAGTTATAAAACAAACCCTGTACAATCACCTCATGTTAAGATTAACATATTTACATTTTGTTAACATTTACAAACAAAATCTATCACTTTTGTTTAAATGTTTAGGTGCAGAATCAGTCAATTATTTAAATTCCCTGATTTTTACTTATATTTGATTAAATTCCCTGACTTTTCCTGTTTTTTCCTGACAGCAAAAAATTATCTGAATTTTCCTGTTTTTCCCTGACAGCAAAAAATTATCTGAATTTTCCAGGTTATTCATATCTGTAGCTACCATGAAATAATATAGAGGGGTAGGCCTATATTTAAAACAAATCTATAAAATCAGTTTCATTACAAAGCCTACCCTTTAATAACCAAGGTGTTTTAAAGGACACTAAAAAAATGATACTACACAATGATCACTGAAAAATATTCGCAAAGAATACATACAATTGTGGAGATGGATGGAGCAACTACAGAAACCGGAAATGATGTAATGTAAACTTTCACGAAACTGAGTGTAGAAGCAACAATCTCTCGTGAAGCTGATGTCATAAGTAAAGTTATATTGTCCAACAACAAAAGCCGCATGTCCTCAGGTATCATATCTGAAAAGTGAAAACACGTTTGAGTGTGCTAACATGCAGTGAAAGAATAGTCAGTAAAACAAGTATGTCAAATTCAATTGAAAGAACTGAAAAACCATTTAAAGATCATAATTTTATATTCTATAGATTGAAAAACTAAACCTGGACACAGGAATCAAATCCGAGACCTTTGCCCTAGTACACCAATACTCTTACCACCAAGCTATCCAGTAGTCTTGCCATGCCCAAGGTCATTCTTCACTCATATTTTAAGGCAGAGTTTGTGAGAGACATGCAAAAATTGACAGCTACATATAAGGGATCAATTAAGAGCACAAGCTATCAGATAACACAGCCATCTTTGACTCGGGAGGACTTTAAGTTACCAATATTACAATGACAAGTGTATGAGTGCACATATCATGGTGGATTAAATAGGGAAGCTATTATGTTTGTTAGCTATGGTTATAGCCACATCTAAATATCATATTGTTTAAATCGCAAAATGATACCTGGACAAGGGAATTGAACCCGAGACTTTTGGCTTGGTAAGCCAATGCTCTAACAACTTCCCTAGCCAGGAGCCATTATTTAATTTAAGGTAAATGATATTTAGATGTGGCTATGCTTGGCTATTTAATCCATCATGATATGCTTGGTCATACAGTTGTCATTGTACACTATTGGCAGTATAAAACCCTCTAGAGTTTAAGTTGGCTGTGTTATCTGATAGCTTGTGATCTTATTTGATCACTCAATTATGTAGCTGAAGATTTCCTCATGTCCATCGCAACTTCTGCCTTAAAATATGAGTGAAGATTGACCTTGGGCACGAGACAACTCATGAAAAGCTCAGTGGTGTACTAAGAGTATGATTCCCATGTTCAGGTGTCATTTTTCAATCTAACGTATATTATATTTAGATGTGGTTATAACCATAATCATCAACTATAATATCTTGCCTATTTAGTATTTAGTCAATCACAATTTTAGACACATAAATTCTTAGCTTTAAAATCACAGGAAATGAAAATTCTGGCATTTAAACCAAATAACAATACTATAACTAAGCTGTTTTTATAAGCAACCATGGGAACGTGAGAAGATTTAAAAACTTCAACTTCCCTTCAAATGTCTATTAGGTTTAACTTCATTTCAAAAGTAAAATTCCAGATTCAACAATTACATAGTATAACCTAAAGTATTAAATTATATGGTGTGATTAATTGTATAATGAGATATGTTAATAATGTTTGTAATATAGACTTTTGTAAATTATATTTAATACCCAACATTATTTAGAGTCAATTTTCTATATAAGTGGTGGTATTTAACAGCTAGCAAACATGTAGAACTGGTTAAAAGAAAAACATAATTAAAAACATATTGTTTGTTGTGAACATTTTTACTGCCAAAAGTGACAACAAAATCAGCATAATATAGTCTCATAGATAATGTTCTGATGAATGGCTAAGTGAGAGTTTATCTAGTTAGTAACTTTAGTAGCTGTACATTACCTACACTCTCACCAGAGATGTAATATAACTAGGCAACTTATTTTTTTCAACATAAAACATTTTTTTAAATATCTGGGCTTTGATTCGACTAGGAATATTTCATATTATTCAATCCAGCTTAGTTTTGAATTGAAAAAGTCAACTTCACACACCCCAAGTGAAGGTTATTAGTTTTTTGCCATTTCACTTTAATACCAGCAAATAGTAAATGTATTCAACCTTTGTGCTAAAATTATTTTATAAAAATCAAACATTGTTTTACTAGGGTCTTTTTTATTATATAAATTTTTTTTTTTGCAAATATATTTAAATAAAGTGAAATAGTAGATGTTGAAGAATCAGAATTTGAAAAAACAGGAATCAGGAGATATTTGCCAAAATTTGATTACATTCAAAAAATGATGAATAAAACAGTATTTTTAAAATAGTAATATATAAGATACTATTGAAATGCCTAATTTCCATAAATTTGGATAGCTAGTATACCATTTTGATAAGAGAACTTTAAAAATTGATTTATAAAAACATATTTGAACTGTAAATGGGGATACTCAATTCATTATGTATAGTTAAACTAATTTAACTAGTATAAATAGCTTGCTAACTAAGGTCAACCATAAAACAAAAACATTTAAGAACCAAATTCACTCACCCCTGAACTCATAAATAATTTTAGCCAGTGCCAGGATAGTTGCAGAAGCCATGGTAGGACTTAAGGCCAAGCCAGCCATTATGAGATCTATGTAGTCTCTTATTATATCATCAGTAGGCTTATCTAACCAACGCTAAAACAATATATAAAGAAAAATGTAAGTAATGCACGTATCAGCAGGTTTAATAAACTATCAAACTATCTATTGGTCAGAAAAAGGTATATTTACCGGTACTAATGTTGTGGTCACTTGTATAACACAAAGCGCTTATAATTGGTGGTTTATCCCAGTATAATCATAAAACAAACCTAACAACCATACCCCAGTCCATTAACTTACCACTTAAATGAATTAATGAAAGTTATAATAATCTTATAATTTAAAATAGTGATGATTTAATTGCTGTATCTATTTTCTATAGAAACTTACCAATTTATATAGTCAAGTAAGCCTTTTAAGTTTACTATGTTTTCTAAGATTTGAATTTGGTTTCGAGATTTGAAGGTAAGGTAGAGATTTGGATTTGTAAAATAGTGAATTCTACCGGGCTCATTTTTCAACTATATTTAACTTAGATATAACATAGCTTTTACAATGAAAAAGAGGAACACAGTCCACACTTTAATACGCTGCCTCATTGCACATTAGTCAGACAGCCAAAGAAGACAAAGAGATAAAACAAGAAATTGAAATATATTTTTCCAATATAGAGAAATATAATATAAAAATACTCTTGAATTTTAGGCAGCACCAACTTTAAATAAGGCAAGTCAATAATAACCGATAAGAATAAAGACATAGGCTCAACAATTGTAGATTTGTTACATTATTTTGAGACAAGGTTTGATTCAAAATCACAATCTGATTCAAGTTGCCACAAGACTGACCTGCATTGCTTTACCAATCTCTGTGAGCAGGTTGTAGGCGGCCGTTCGACACCTTTCATTAAAATCCTTGCAGCAAAGTATTGCCTCTGGGATGATTTGCTGAAGCATGCTGGAATTGCATTTCTCTAACTTCATCACAACGTGAGTCAGACATCGGAGACGAGGCTGTGAATAATAACATCTGGTATACAGCATGAGAAGGACATAACTTTGGAACATTTTATAAAAGAAAGCTTTAGTGCCAGTTTTTTCATGAAAAACAATTTAGGCTGTGATAATCTCTAACATTTCAAATATGAATTTGTATCTTGTTTACTTCCCATCCATTACTGTTTCAATCTTATCCTATGGTCTGGGTAAGTTTTTTATTAAAGCTATATATTTTCCACAACCAGCTTGCTTTCTTGCTGTCGTAGCTTCATATGCCTTATAGGGGTGTGCGGGATTCCCGCGGAAACAAATATTTCCTGTTCTTGACCCAATTGTTGGGAGACATTCTGTATCCAGAAAATTTCGGTAATTACTTTTTTTCCATGTTTAATTTATTTTTTAAACTTCCTTTTCGTGTTTTCTTTATTATTTAAATATAAATATGTATGTCAGCCTATTCTAGATATAAATTTAGATTTAATATGTGTTTCATAAATGTTTATAATTTAAGTTACCCTAAGTTATAGCAAGAGTATTAAAAATTGCTTAAATTTTCAACTTATATATATATTGTTTAAATTTCCTCTATTGGGGCCCATGTATTCATTTAAAAAATTAAATATTGCCAGTGTTTTAAGGTATGTAATATTAGAAATTACATTTTTAATGGCCGTTCTCGTCTCAAAGTAGGGGATTCTTGCACACCCCTAATGCCTTATAATATAACTTAAGACTAGGACAGGCACAATATCCAGTCTCTGGCTGTTAATTCATCACTGTGAAAGGGTAAATCCACATTTCATGATGATAATTTTTTTGGCTATGTTGGGAATCAAACCCCAGACCCTTAGCTCAGCAGAGAGACCCACTACCAACTGAGCTAAGGTGTCAGATTTGAATCATGTTAGGATTTGTTTTTGATTCAAAACTTCAAATTCAATTAGAATATTAGATCTAAGATTAGGATTTGATGGAATTTAATTTCAAAATTTAAATCCTAAAAGTAACAAATTTGGATAATTTAACTTTATATTAGGAATGTGTGGGTGATAATTATTTGCCTACGGACATTTTCAGATTCTTATAGTAAAATCTAGGTGCAGCTTGGTTTTACCAAGGCTCTATGGGCTTTACTTGTATACATAATTTAAATGTGATCGACAAACTTTTAAAATAAACTTATGTGAAAAATATTCTCAATAAAATCCAAAACATTTATTGTAAAAAACCAAACAATGAAACATGTGTTGGGCATTAGATTAAGAGAGATTACTTTCTATGTAAATATGAACTATTATTGATATTAGCTAAGGTTTAGTCATTTCAAACTAAACTTTGAAAATATGACTAAATTTATACCAAATTTTGGAAACAGTTTGTTGTTAAAAATAACAAAAAATATACCAAAATTAAAACAGATATTTTTTAAAAATTCATTGCTTTTATTTTAAAGAGAACATACATGTAAAAGAGAGTAATACTTAAAGCACAATTATAATTAATTAGTAAAATAGCGTCAACAAATTAGCCTAGTGGTTTAATGTTCAATGTTATTTACGTTATTTGATTGAATATTAATATTTTAAATCAGATTGGAAATAATAATTCTATACAAATTTTTAAAACATTTAACTTAGTTATTTGGTGTTATAGATAGCATGTAGATATTGTGAATTTTTGAATATTTGCTCACCCTTACTTTATATAGAAGTTGGTATGGATCAATTATTTGCCTTGAGCATATAAACTTCCAAATCTCCTAGGTCATAATATTTCAAATCTAAACATTAATTAATTAAATAAAGTTAATTTAACAAAATATAATATGCAATTGAAACTATACCCCAATTATCTTCCTAATGTACATAATATAATTTGACAGCTAAAACAATTCACTAGATCTATTTTCACTTATTAATACTTCAAGTCAAGTTATCCATTATTCTTACACTCAAGACAATTGAATCCGACACTATTATCTCTGGTCTCTCTGCATTGTGAAAGTAGACAACATGCACTCATAGAGAAATGATTCTATAATCTGCGGTCAATCCACAATGGGGAAGCAGGAAGCGGAAATAACTGGTAACCCATTTTGTAGTCTTGGTATAGCAAGGCTCCACTTTGGGTGATATTGAGTAAAATAATTGGAAATAATTAATGACTTGAGGGTGTTTCAAATGTATATGAATGCTTTCTTCGCACTATTTTGCATTGTCAGTATTGTAGTAATCTATTTATCTATTTCTAAATGTTGTAAAGCGCTGTTTCCTATTTACAGCGTATGAGAATGACGGGAAAATGGTGCAAAACAGAACTTTTATTTTGGCATTAAAAAAAACAATTAGTGAGTGGGATGGGCTATGCTTAACTTGCTCCCCCTACCCCCTTTTTTTCCTTTTAAATATTTTTTCTTGCAAAACTATTCAGTTGCAAAACAGGACTTTTAAAATGGCATAGAAAAATCCAACATTTTGATAGTGAGGGGGCAACTCTTAACTTGCCCCCCACCCCTAAACATTAAGTCGTACCATCTCTGGGGTTAGGTTGCAAAACGGTACAAAATAGGTGCAAATTGGTGGTGTATTTAAATTTTAATATAGCTGAAGTGGGGGGTGGGCAGCCTAAGTGATCTCAACTTAGTTGGTTTATTATCTTCAAAAAATGATCCAACACAACTTGTTGGATCTGACAGGCTCTCCTAACACCAACATGTTGGCCAACATCTCCAAGAAGTTGCGGATGCGTTTATATTGTAACACAATTTGTTGGGATTGTGTTGGTCAACATGTTGTGTTACAATATAAACAAGGCTTATAGGAGGGCCGGTCAGTTGTGTTGGATACAAACAGTACGCCACCTGACATGTTTTGCCACCCAATATGCTGATATGAACACTATGGTTAGTGTAGAAGAAAGTGAGGTGCAAAGGTTTACATGTGATACATGCGATTATTATTACATTAATATAAATTCAAGATTTTCACTACAATACAAATTGGTTTATGAATAGGCCTAATTACAAGACGGTTATTAAATTTATATTGAATAGTTAATACTCAATTTAAGTGAACATTGACATCGCCAAACACCTTACTTCTTTCAATAACTACCGTACTATATGGATTTGTTTATGTAATAAAATAAATTATGTTATTATACAAAGCATATCTATGTGTGTAATACAAGCACGAGATTTATTACATTTGAGAATTAATGTTTCTAAAGTATGTTTTAAGGTGACATGGATAACTTAAAAATATATTCAGCTTGCATGATGAAATTTCTCTTCCAGACTACTGTCCGGATTAATGAAGCAAGGTCAATTTGTTTAATAAGGTTATAAAATGCATAGGTGAAATCTTGCAATTAAGTAAACTATTTAAAAAAATCAGTAAATTTAATTCAATATAGGAGGGGACTTTTCCAAAATCAAAAGTATTAGGGAGACTTTCCCATAAAATAAAAAATTTGGGGGTGACATGTCCCCACAAATATTTTTACCCGCCATGAAATCACTTAATATTTATTTTGTCAATCTAATACTCGGCCTAGACTCACGAGTAATATTTTCCCCTTGGATAACCTTTTAGGAGACACCACAAATAAGGGAGGGTGTAATGATATTGGTTTGGATTACTATAAATTATGTAAAAAGTCATGGATGAAGGTAATTTTTCTTTGAAGTAACATATGTAGAGTATCTTTTTAAGATTCATCCATGAAGAAACACACGCTTCTCAGAAATAATGGGAAAAGGATTACACCTTTAAAATATATTTTTTATACCATATTTCCTGTTAAAAGAACAACTGCGCTATTTCCGGTTAAAAGGAACAACTTCGCAGTATTTGGCAAAAGACGCCAATTCCCTATAACCAATAAGAAGCTAGCTTTCACAGCACCTGTCACCGGGATTCTTTCTATCAGTTGGTTTTTACACTGTTGACGAGGGGAGAAAGATGCAAGGGGTGTGTCATATATAAACCGTTTGTACGTATCAGCCAGGCATCCAGAAGCCAAACATCCCCACACAAGACATGCACAACGAAGTCGGTCACAGTCTAACACAGTATAAAATAACTTACATTAATATCACAAGTGTGCAGTGATATAAAGCATTTAATTGGAGTATGTATAAGTAATTAACAGATGTCATTTAAATAAACCATGTGTGAATAAACAGCCATCAACAGTTCTCTTTCTTACATTTATTAATTATATCGTTCTAATTAGTGCTCGACCACGGAGATATAGACAGCTGGTTAAACGGTATCTTTTCCGTACATTGATGATAGGCACTCGACCACGAAGCTATAGACAACCTAAACATCATCACAGCATTATTATATCAGAGAATTAATCCATAGTGTTTCAATCTACGCTCAATGCAGGGCGATTGATTCAATAGTGTTACAAGGGGTATAGAGGCGATTTTAATTATCTTTTCTTAGGAAAGAATAGCAGTTAGGCCTGTTCATAATCATCAATGGAAAAAATCTTCTGAGCAAATAAAATACTAATCAGGATTCCATTTTCTATCCTGTTCAATAGTGTATACATCTTCGTCTGACATCAGAATCTTTATGAAAATATTGTATATAACTCCATATCCCTTAGTTAGATTACTTTTATTGCACACAGCGGCCAATGGTAGTATTGTTACGACACTTTTCATAACACTTCACGCATAAATAATTGGAAAGCTTACAAAAAACACACAAGCATTTACTATTCAATGTGACTTTGTTAGCATACTTGACATAAATAAGAAGCTATAACGAGCGCGACATAGCACAGTTACATATACTGAAAGAAGCAAGCTCAGCTAGGCCACAAGCCGACGTCACAGCAGCGCTGTGCACTAGGGCAAGGCTGAATGCTGCCCTGTATAGGGAACGAACCAAACTTATACTCTATAACCTTGGGTATAAGATCAAGATAACCAAATAAATCTTAATACATCTCATTAGGAGTTGGAGAAATTGTGGGAAGGAGGGGAGTGGGGAGCCCAAAATTTCCAAAACTAATACATTCAATTACTTCTCTGTATGGTAAAGAATTTAAATTCGTTAATTAGGTACAGAAACCAATATAAATATACATTTACATAATAATAATAATAATAACTATTATTATCATCATTATTTAAAATGACATTCAGAGAAATAGTGGTGATAGACTATTATAAAAGAGAAAAAAAAAATTGAGATGAGGTATAAAATAAAATTTTTGCAGATAGGTAGAGATAAATCAAATGCCAGATAGCTAAAATAATAATAGACTAAATTTCTCAAAGTGAATTTGGAAAAGGGGGTTGGGTGAAGGGTGGTTAAAAATCTACAAAGCTAATAGAAACAACTAAGTCTCAGTGCAGTGTGGTTAAAAATTGAAATTTAGCAGGCCGGTAACTGCACCACTCCAAATAACTATTAAGTCTGAACATTTTAAAATGAAAATCCACAAAATCAAGGGGGGTGGGGGAGGGGGAGGAGAGAGTCAGAAAAAAACTTTTAGGTGTAATAAAAAATATAAATTTGTCTGGCAGGTAGAAATACAACTATAGATAATGAAATGATTCTTAAAACTATAAGTGTTTAAATGGGAGTTAGAGAAATTATGATTGGGGAGGAGAAGGGAAAAATTTCAAAAACTAATTCTTTCAAATTAATTAATTTTTAAATAGTAAATTTAAACTATTTCTATTAGTGTTCATTGCAACAATGCCTTCACTTAAGAGAGCCATTGTTATCATGCTTGCAGTTGTGTCCTTGATGTAGATATTTTTTTCAGTTATTTAGATTTAGTTTGGTTTATTAGATAGTAAATCTAAGCTATTTATCTTGGTTTTCATTTCAACAATGTCTCTGTGTAATCGAGCAAATATTCATGCAAAGATGGCAAATTGTAATGATATCGATTTTTCCTGTCTTTATTAATATTTGAGATCATATTTTAAAGTAAATATATTAATATTTCTTCTTTTCAGTTAACTTTTCAGTTAATATAAAGTAAACTCATCTTTTCTAGACTACAGCCATGTTTCTTTTTTCTTTCGTTTAGCTGCACGTGTCAGAAGTATGGTTTGGTTTCCGGTTTGTATTACGCAGTAATTTAATAGCAGGTGCAGGGTGACGCCGCGTCTGTTTTTTAATGTGCACGCTCATAGAAAATAACCCCATTGGTTGATGGAAAGAAAGCAAAGAGTGGTCTGGGTTCGAGAGTGTGAACTACAGGGTTCACACTCCTCGGCTAAACAAGACGCTAGTTTTGTAGACGCACATTCTTCTTCAAACGGCTTCCCAGCTTGACGTATAGTGAAGTAGGCATGCTTAGGAGGGTCATATCATAATGTTTGAATAAATGGGCATACTGTCCATTTGATGTCTATCATGTACAGTGTTTATAAGTTTGACGAACTGTAATTTTACAATCATGTACAATAAACTTAACTATACTTTGAAATATACGGAGGTTTAGTATATACATACTAGTATCCACGCATACAACTTTAAATGAGGTGGAGAACAATTAATAGTAGCAACGTGAGATGTTACGAATGGCGCACAACGTGGCAGCAGTTAAGATCAACAGTAGAGATACTACAAATGGCATCTCAACGAGGGATTAGTGATGTTACAAATGGCATCTCAACAAGGTAACAATTAACGACAGTGTTACGTAGTACATTACAATTGGCGCCAAAGTGGGGCATTAGCAGATAGGAGTTTGTACATTACAATTGGCATCCCAACATGAAGAGGTTCTGTACGTTACAAAATATTTAAAAAATATATTTTGGTTTCTTCTTATAGGTAGTAGTTAATTTGTGGCTTCATCGACATACAAAGTTCTTAGCTCACACATGTCTGAAATTGTGTTTTTGGTAGCTTATATCAGGCTTTCTCAAACTGCGAGGCGTGAGGGGATTTCAGGTGAGGTGCAGCATCGTTATATCTGTGAACCAATTTTTCACTTTCTTTGACTCGCTAAATTCTGATTGGCTGTAAAAAATTAATATTATGTTTGACTTATGAAGCAATAAAATTAATTTTGATCTTTGCATCTACACACATTTGTATGAAAGTAATTTATCAACAAGTATGATAATTTGAATTACAGAAATCGACTGGCAGTTGAATAAGGCCTTCTTTGTGTGCTACTCGTATGTAAACAGAAGCTGACTTGAACCATCTGTGTGATAGGAAAAGAAACTCATTCTTCCAAATGACACATATTTTTCATGAATAATATTTCCATCATAAAATGTTAAAACTAACTTGATATTTTATGAATTTTTACAAAACTTTATAGTCTATTCTTAATAAACTCCTACAAAGTTCCTATCAGAGAATAAATAAATCAATGCAATAATAAATGCCTCATTTTTATATTTTAACGTAAAAAGTTATTTTTATTCTAAGAAAGTAAGGCTTAAAAATTACTTTTAATGTTCACGTAAGGCTCAAGTGCAGAGAGTTTGAGAAAACCTGGTTTAGATTATTCGCTAGAAATAAATTAATTTACCCAACTTAAATGTGAACGAAACCGTGGGCAAACTCGAGTAAGTTAAGATAATTATTAAAAAACTTAATGGTTGATTAATTCATTTAACAAAATTAGTAAAGAAATGTAAATATAAAAACAGATAAAATATACTTTGGCACTGAAAAAAGTTCAAAATTCAAAATAATAAGAAATTATTAACACGAAGTGGCCACACTCATATACTAATTACTCAAAATGGGTTCGAGTACAAAACTTTTTATTTGTGGTACAATAAGGTACCAACACTAATACAAAACTTTCGCAATGTGTTTAACATACAAAAGTGGTACTACAGATTAATGGACTTGCTGCTATACCTTAGGACGTAGTAATTTGAGAGAAGACAAATGTATTTTGAAACGGTAGTATATACTATTTAACTAAACATTACACACCCTCACCATCTAGTACCATCACTACAAATCATAGCAAATGTTTCCAAAGACAACACAAACACTTTAAATAAATGGTCTAAAAATTAATTTTACGAAAAGTCCCCTGGCCTAAAAATTAACTTTGCAACATGCCCTAAAGTCGTTTGGCCTAAAAATTAAATCCACAAAAGTTGTTTGGACTAAAGTCATTTGGCCTACACTTTAGGCCAAATGACGGGTACCCCATATTTAAACAAACTTGCTCATTCTATGAGGCAATTAATGCATCCTTGTGGCCCAGGTGGGGATGGGCATTACAAAATTACTTTTTACTATAGGAGTTGTTTGCACCTCTTTGGCCATGCGAAACAATGTCTTCCTTTAATACCACTACTACTATCGGTCCCACACCTTGCATAAATATTTTTTAAGACATTCCCTCGCCTTGGAACGCTGATTGAGAGGAATCTAAATAATATATCAGTGTGTGCGTACAATTAAATCGAAAGTTGTATATTGAATTAAAAGGTTTTCTAGGATAACTAAATTGCACATGTGGAAAAAAATAAATTGTTTTTCATGTGACCTAAGAAATAACATATAGAAGGGAAAAAAAATCTCTCAGAAATATAGATTTTATATTCTTATTTTTGTTAAAATTCATTTTATCTTTCACACACCCAGTTTTGATGAACAATATAAATGTGAAATACTGTTCTACACTCACTCACTCACTCACCCCTTTGCTGGGGACTGCAGACTTGGAGAGAGATTGTAATAAGACATGACAAATCTTCGGAAGATTTTTATCGACAAAACCTTTGCATTGTTTAGACTCGTTGCTACAAAGCTCCTCCAGTAGTCTGCAAACAAACACACCACATACATCTGATAGTACAGAGGAATTAAAATATAGTCTCTCATATTGTTTTGTCAAATTGAGTCTTGACTGTAAGAGTGCTGAAGTATTGAAACTTGATGCGAAGTTCAGAAATTATATTGTAATAAGCAAATGTATGCCTATTAGCTATGTGAGAACTGAAATAAAATGAAATAATAAGTACTGAACACATATTTAAACACACATCAATATTTCGATCCTATTATAGGATCTTCCTCAGGAAGTAGTAGTGTATTACAAATGTTAATGTTTTTACTAGAGATGGGCCACTTGAATCTTCGAATCCTCGAATCCACCGAATCCTGGCAAGTATTCGAGATTCGAGGATTCGGTGTTTTACTGGATTCGATGATCGAATCTTTCACCTCACAAACAAAGCATAATATCTTGAATTCAAAAATTACTTAGTTAGGCGTACTTGAAAAACACAACTTAATACGTAATATTTATTTTGTCGGAGAAAAGAGATAAACATTAATAAAATATTCTTTAAAAAATAAAAATAATCGTTAGGTGTGGAAATTCTTACGTGACTAGTACCCTACCCTCCCTCCTGTATGGGAAACTTGGACTCGACCGTTTCGGCACATGCCCACTTCTAAAACTTTCACCCCACGAACAATCTTGTAAATATTTAATGACCACATTAAAACTCTTCAAAAACTGAAAATTAAAACTAGAATTACAAATAAACTCGAAATAAATAAAACAAATTACGGCTTTTTTTAAAATAGAAATAAGAACACATTACACACGATATTAAGTCAGCCGCCATGACATATATTATGTTTACTCGCCCGAGTGATGATTAAAATAAAGATATTGTTACTTCTTACTAGCCAACTGGTTTTAATTATCTACAACTACGCAAAGAGCCCCAATTTATTGCATACGATCCTTAAGTTAGACATTTTGTTGGGTTTCATGAAAAATAAATACTGACAACAGTTAGACAGCGATAAAATTGTTTATTTATCTCTACCGGCCTACGTATCGTATCGTATATCGATTGTTTGTTTAAAATCGACTCAGGTAATCTGATCACCTAGTAAGCGCTCTCGAGTTTTAAGGATCAAATAACGACTTGCTAATCCATTATTTGTTTTTAAATTGATTTTAACTTAGAGTTTTATTAAACATGTTATTGAAGTAATTGTAGAAATATTCAAACGTAGTCCTGCCTTATAACATGGGAATGAACATATTGTAGTTGAAGATATGTTCGTGCTTTAAATATAACGTATTCTCAGAAATCGATAGATCGCAAGAATCGAATATATTTGTTTTCTACGCGAAAATAGATAATGGATGTACAAGAAGATAATAAAACAACTTAGGTATTATTGAGTCAACTATTTCCAAAGTATGTTTAGTTGTTAAACATGTTTTAATCGTTATTAAAAATATCCGTTTGTATTTTTATTTTTGCTATCTTAATACAATAAAATATCCTTTAATGATGATTAAAGTTGATCAAAGGATAACTAGGCCTAATCTGTTTATTTCACATGTTATTTTTATAAACTTAACTCATTCTAACAACACTTTTAAAAATAACTAAAAGACACTCAAATTTTAATTTATTTGATTTTTAAACATTAATAAGAGTCTAGATTGTTTAATTTGGCTGGATTTTAACCTGTATTTTGTGAAGGGTGGTTGGGGTTGATTAAAATTGAAAGCACAATTGAAATAAATCACAATTCACAGCTTAGACCTATATTATGTAATGTAGGTCTATTTGTAAATAGTTGAAATTAAAACGATTTGCTAGGATTCGGATTCGAGATTCGAAAATAAAATGTAGATTCGGATTCGAGAA
Organism: Timema douglasi; assembly: GCA_901482245.1. Taxonomy (NCBI): domain Eukaryota; kingdom Metazoa; phylum Arthropoda; class Insecta; order Phasmatodea; family Timematidae; genus Timema; species Timema douglasi. Next base: position 58,556 of record CABEEJ010001496.1, read on the forward strand.
ATAGTAGATTCGACCCATCTCTAGTTTTTACTTTTATTTGGTCTCTATTATTTTCATACTATTCTATCATTGTATTTACTACAAAATGTTTTTGCTTACAAATTATTTTTAACAATAAATAAGAATTTATAAATCCCAAACATCAACAATGTGAGCTCCACAACAGAAAAATAATACCAGGAAAAGGAAATATAAATAAAATAAATATTAAAGCTTGAGCAAAGCTGTAATTAATAAAAAACAAATTGAAAATAGTTTAGATTACCTATACGCTTTCTTCTGCTCTTTATTATTTGTAGCGTCAGCCACACTCTTTATAGATCGGGTAAACAACTGTGTAAGTCTTTCTTGGTTCTGATGTGGCAACAATGCACGCAGTAGATCAAACACACTCTCTTTCACAAAAGCATCAGACTCGTCCTGACTAAGTTTCTCAAAAGCCTTGTCAAACAATTCAGCACACAACTCAGGACTTGAAATATTTAAGTAAACCTGGAAACAGACCATCAACAATGTTGCTATTGTTTGGATTTTGTTTTTCATTTAAACTAGTGAAACCCTTTTTAAAAACGTCAAAACATATTTTTATAAATAATTTTATATCAGACTGTTCAGAAGTTATGAACATTAGAACATCAAAGAAAGAAAATACTTTAATATTAGTTTCAAACAATAGACAATTGTTTGAATATCATTATTTATATTTATCATAATAAGAATCAGTAAATCAACTTTAAATTAGGGCTATTGAGGGTTGAACTTTGGAAAAAATTCGGGAAACTGGTTGTTCCCAAATCTTGGGTGGGAAAAAGTATTTCCCTGAGATTTTTCAGGGAAAAATATAAAAACAGTTACAATTAAGAACTGTTTACCAATGTCCTATTTGTATTTATTTTTATTAATATATTATTAATTTATAAAATTTAAATTAACCTTGTCATATGTTAAGTAAATGGCTATTGCTTTTATTTTATAACCACTGTACAAAACAAATTAACGCAATTAAATAACTTAGCCACACAATATAATTGAGGGAAATATTTATCCTTGAAAGGATTTAAGGCAGGAAAACCTATTTTTAGTGCAAAATAATGATAAATGTGGATTTTAAATATCAAAGTATGCTTTATATACAAATTCACCCAAATTATTTGCATAAAGAGATGTGTATTACGTAAATGTTATTATTTGAAATGGCATCAATTTCCTTTTGTACCCCAGGTAATAACAGTTGAGTTGGATAAATAAATATTTTTGGAGTCAAACAGTGCTTTTTGTGAAAGCTTTAATAACTTAGACTTAAGAGGTTTGTTATTCTTACTGACAAGACTGTGTATTACTTTTATTTATTCTCGTTTGAATGTCTTGATTTTTACTTTGTGATTAGTAATTAAATTTCATACCATAAGTGTTTAATCTAAACATTGTTTCTATCAATCTTAAAGTGTATTTTAAAAATGTATCTATATATTTGAAACAAAAAAAATGCTTGATTAAAAATACATAATTATAATAGTTGCATTGAGCGCGAATTTTTTAATATTAATACTTCAAAAACCTTTCTCATAACTTGTTTGACAAAACATAATCTAGTTTTTTAAAATTCTAATTTAAAAATAAATTAATATAAAATTATTATATGTACAACATATTTCTTTACTTTTAATTTTTTTAGAATATTACTGAACTTAAGATTTATTGTTAGAACCTATAATTGCAACTGAGTAAGAGTTTGTGTCTCTTTTATGGCCCTATTCAAACATATTATAAAAATCTACCATTACATTTAACTTACCAACGACACCTTAGCTCAGTCGGTAGCGTGTCTGTCTATTAAGCTAAGGGTCCTGGGTTCAATTCCCAGTATATCCGAAAAAATGATCAATGGTGAGATGTGGGTTATGACCTGGAGCTCTAACTAATTTATCTCGTCACTATTAAACAAATGGTTTCCGGTCTAATTATATTAATTTGTTAAGTAAACATTAATTATAGGTTCAAATTTTGTAATAAACCCATCAAAATCGAATCTAAGATTTATTTAGATTCAAAATTTTGAATTGTATTAGAATGTTCAAATATTAAAATTCAAAACTTTGAATCAAATTCAAATCTTAGTAAGATCGGATTGGAATTTTAAATTTTGAAGGTCTGCACAGGCTTAGCAAGTTTAAATGAAAACTATAGTTGATTTAAATATAATTCACTTTATCTGTGGTACTACCACAATTTAAAGATAGTTTTGGTTAAATTGACTCCACTTTTCTCACAATTGAGTTTCTGATAGTTTTATATAGGAATATTAGTTAATATTTTAAAATATCCTCAGACATTTCTTTAGTTTTAACTTCTCTTGAATCTTCCCCAGTTATGGCTTCCCTTGACTATTCCTCAGTTTTAGCTTCTCTTGAGAATCCCAGTTATGGCTTCCTTTGAATATTCCTCAGTTTTAACTTCCCTCTAATCTTCCCCAGTTTTGGCTTCCCTTGACTCTTTCCCAGCTTTGGCTTCTTGGAATCCTCTCCTCCCCCACTTCTCATCCCTTTGTTATTGATGAAAGAAGTAACTGTTTATAGTTAGCTCATTGCAACCGAACAAAGGACAAGCCTGTCTGCTAAGAGCTAAACAATGATGAGGCACCTGTACCTGACATGTGGCCCCCATTTGCAAAAGATAAGTTTTAAGAATGGTGAGTAAAATGCCAATCTTTAACTTAGTGATTGTGCCATAATTTGCATCAGCCCAGCCCACAGCCTCCGGGTTTAAGTGGCTGCACTTTGTGGGAAACCATTGAGTCCTTCAACACAGATATAGCTTGCTATTAAGGAACATTTTTTTAAAAAAAATCTCATTTTGAACATGGTCTCGCTAGAGAAAAGACATAAATATCCTTCAGTTAATCAACCGGCTTCCACAAAGCTAGGTTCCGGTAGCAACTCAATCCACTCTTCATATAATCCTATCTCACAAAGGGCTTCAGGATCAGGTGCATACTTGTCTGTGGTACAACCCAATTATTTCCTTATATCTAATTTACCTTGACTGTTTCAAAAGCAGCCAGCCTTTGCCCTTCCTCGTCAGAGCCTGTTGGCTTAGTTGTATACACGTTGAACAAAATTGGCACATAATTCTTGGAAAACCTCGCTAGTTCACTCAAACCACCCTCGTCTTTGTTTGCTTGGCACCAAGCAATTAATTTTCGCAGAGATGACATCACCACAACTCGGAGGTCCTTTCGCTCAGCTATGGCTGTCCCAAGTGCTTTGGCGATACTCTAAATAATAAAATATGTTATTAATAATAAAATTAATTTAATGTGCACTTTTTGAAAACAGAGTCGCCTTATATCATAGCTTTCAAACTAACTATCTACCTAATATTAAACCATAAAACCCAACCAGTGTGCAAGGATTTTAATAGCTGGATAGTTATATTTGGAAGAAGGTACAGCAAAGGTGCATAGAAACATATCAACAGGGACAAACAAAATATGGCTTTTATAAAGAAAAGAAGAACACAGTTCACACTTTACATTACTGCCACTGGACAAAGAGTTAATGTCTGCTTCTTGAAGAAAATCAATTGTTAACCCTCAATTTGACCAATTAGGTTTCATTCTATCGGAACTGATCAGGATGGAGTGTAAAGTATTCAACGCAACTTCCTAAAAGATGAAACCAAACAATACAAAAGGGAGAAAGAGTGAAATGGTTAAGAACAATAGGACACTTAGATAGGAACATGTAAAATGAACAAATAACATAAAGGACAAACACAGGAAATGAAAATTGGATGGAATATAAAATATATTTATTTAAAGAAAACCTCGTCTGGGTAGTGTGATGATCAAATAAACAAATACTCACTATTATCGTCAACTTTAAAAATAAAAAATAAACAAATACTACAGGCAACATATTTTTAGCACTGTCTGGAAATGAACCATGTTCTCCTGCAACTTTAAACACCCATTTTAACCTTCCTGCAGTTATAATTGTGTCAATTCAAATACAATCCTATGATAATTATTTTAATTTTATATCACTAGGATTTGAATATAAAGATAGGTCTATTACAAAAAAAATATAGAATAATATAAGTTTACAGAAGTGTGAGAACAACTTTTAATTGAAAGAATCAAATTCTTAATATAAGATCTACCTATTTTTAAATCATTTTTATGAGGTATTTTATTCCAGAGTAAAAAAAACAACACCTTTGTTGTGTTGACGAGTTTCTTTTGTTTTCATCTAATTTACAAAATATATTAAAATTTAAAAAAGATTGTTTCCTTTATTGCTAATATTAAAAATTTATAGGGGTAGGTGGGGGCGAAAACCCGCAGAGGGCAAAACCCCGCTTGTCTTTTTTTTACTCATAGCGTGTAATTTAATCATCGGCCTCCAGGGTGTAGATAGGTTGCAACCCTACCAGTTACGTAGAAGAAACTTATGGCGGTTGGATGTCAGCACAACGAAAAAATGAGGTAAGTGTATTTTAACCAGTTTTTATGTAATATTTCCCTTGATTTACTTGAATGTTGTCAGCAGATTAATGAAGGTATTACAAAATGTAACTTGCTGTTTGAAGGCAAGAGGTGAGTTCTGTTATTATCTAAACTCTTTCCTATTCTTGATCCATCTATCTTGATACATGGAGGTCAAAAATAACATCACAGTTTGGGGTAAAAACGTGTGCCTGTCTTGGGGCAAAAATCCGCATCAGGTCAAAGTGCGGGCTTTTGCCCCAATGCCTCTGAATATTAAATTGTCCTTACAAATTGCATTATTTTGTCTTGAACATCAATATTTTGATAAGATTTTTAAATTAAAATGTAATATTGCCTAAATGATAATAATCTAATAATAAAATCTATTAATAATCTAATAATGATCTAATAATAAAAATAAAACTATATAATAATAAAATACTAATATAATAATCTAATACCTAATAATATTGGCTAAATAATAAAATCTAATAAGTAATCTAAAATGGTTTATCTTGTGTTTCAGAAACTACAAAAGAAAAACGGAACACAGGCCCATGACAGAAGCCATTCTCAACCATGCACGCACACTGATTGAGCAGGGGTCATCAAGCCGCCAAGCAGCCAAGGCTATTGGTTTTCATGAGAAAAGTCTGCGTACTTGATTGAAGATAGGAAGAGGGGCTGTAAAGCTTGGGCGTTTCCGCAAGGTCTTTTCCGAAGAACAAGAAAAGGAAATTGTCAAACACTGTATTGAATTAGACAAGCGTTTCTTTAGACTGACTTTGAAGTCTTTGCTGTTTCTGATATACAATTATGCAGTGAAAAACGGCATAGAAAACCCATTCTCCACACAAAGCCAACTTTCTGGGAGAGATTTCACCAGATAATTCATGAGGAGAAACAAGTTGTCACTCAGAATAGCCCGCAAAACCAGTGTCGCCAGAAATATGGGGTTCAACAGAACTCAAATACATCATTTTGAAAACCTGGAAACATGTATGATAAAATATGGATTTCCACCTGGACATGTTTATAATATGGATGAAACGGGGGTTCAGACAGTGCCAAATAAGCTCCCCAAACACGTGGTCCCAACTGGCAAAAAAGAGGTGGCAAAATCCGTGGCAGCTGAACAAGGTGAAACTGTGTCAGTTGCATGTTCAATGAATGCGACTTGTCACTTTGTACCTCCATTTTTCATTTTCGCGCGTAAGAGGCTAAATCTCCTCCTTATTAAAACTGGACCAGTCCGATGTGCCATGGCAGTAACAGACAAAGGCTATATGAACACTCCAATCTTTATCAAGTGGCTTGACCATTTTATCAAGTTCACCAACCCTACACAAGAGAAGCCTATTTTACTGATACTGGACAATCATGTATCATATGTTAGCCTTGAGCCTGTTACTCATGCAAAAGCAAATCATGTGCACATGTTGAGCCTCTCACCTCACAGCAGCCATAAGACCCAGCCCCTCGATCGAAACTTTTTCAGGCCATTAAAGGCTTATTACGATGCTGCTGCTGACTGCAACTCATCCTGCTCAAGTCCTGAGTATTTACAACGTGGCTGAGACTTTCAAGACAGCATTTGAGAAAGCGGCTACGATGGAAAATGCAGTCCAAGGTTTTCGCGCAATGGGGATCTATCCCTTGGACAGAAACAAATTTATTGAGGCTGATTTTTTACCTGCAGAAGTGACCGATCAAGACCAAGAAGATGTTCTTGAAGAAGATGAAAGAAGATTCATAATCTTTGAGCAGGGAAATGAGTCAACCGTGGGCTGTGAGCCTAGTAAAGTTTCTGAATGTCCTCCAAACACCAACTCCTCGATCCCTGCGGTTCCTGAGGAAGGCCCAAGTAATCCCACACTAGACGATTCTCCATCGAAAAGGACCAATGAAGAACCAATCTTCAATTCCAGCAACCCCTCCATCCCTCCAGGTACCAGTCATGAAGAAAACATTGGCCAAGCCATCCCAGGACCCTCTCAATCAATTTTCAGCAGAAAAAGAAACTAAGAAGAAAAACAATTGCAACAAGCGACTTTTCCCCGCAGCCAAACCAAAAAGAAATAGAAGGAAGAAATCACCTTCCAGCTCTTCAGAATCGGGCACCAACATATCTATCCATAGTGACAGCTCTGATCTGGATAGTTTATTTTCTTAAGAGGAAGAAAAAAGAAAAAATGACACTTCATCACTTAAAATTGGTGATTTTACTGTTGCCAAGGTGCACGGGAAAACTAAAAACTGCTTCAGGCTCTACATCATTAAAGTCATCTCGCTTTACAGGTATGGCTACCATGGGCTGTTTTACAAGCGAGGACCTAAAAGCCAACGGTTCTATGAGACAGCCAAGAAGGCCTACATCGAGAAGAATGATATTCAAATGAAGCTCTCCAAGCCAATTCGAAATTCTTCTGCAAGATTCCAAAACACAAGAAGTTTCCCAAAAGACTTGACTAATTTAACAATTTATTGAATAAAATTACTCACGAAACAATCTTAATTAATTTGAGGTCCAAGGGTTTTTTTTCAACACGATAGTTAAACACAAAATACCTATTCTTTAAAAATTTGACGATCAATGTTTTTATTTTCAAAATAGACCTATGTTTACAAAAAATTATTTAAGACTCACTTTTGTTGTATAAACATTTAGTCAGTGATTTCCATTGATCTCACGATGACGTATTATGTCTATTTGGTTTATTCTGAGACATACATTTTTTATTACATTACATTTCTTCATTGAAACCCTTCCCTTTTTCCAAAAAGGTGTGAACTGGGGTAAAAACCTGCAAAAAGAGGTTTTTGAAAAATTCAAATTGCTCAATTGATATGTATCCAACAGCACCGTTACTGTATGTAAGTCTTGCCGACTTCCTAATCTATCAGTTACATCCATTTTCAATGGAATATTGACCCACTAGCGCCCACAATACCAAAAAAACTCGAAAATGCGTGTTTTTGCCCCCACCTATCGTATATATTTTTTCTAGTATGTATGAAATAAAGTCCATTGAGCAAAAACAATTGGTAATAATTAAAATGATAGAATATTAGGGAAATGGTAGAGCAAAAATAAAAGTAAAAACACTTAACACATATTGAAGTTCATGTAAATGTGTTAAGTGTTTTTACTTTTATTTCTTAGTTAGATAATTAAGCTGAGTTTGTACCTTGAAGTTATCCTTAACATCTGTGGGGCTGGTGCTAAACTTTGGAAGTAATGACCAGATCTGTATTTGAAGTAAGTCGTAGCTGTGAGATCCCACTTGGTCATTCTGTTCTGATAAAGCTATGCTCTGCTTCCTAGCAAGTAATAAAACAAAGGCTGTATTAATTAATACATTACATTGGAAATAAATAAAATGATAGAATATTATGAAAATGATAGAGCATAACTAAAAGTAAAAACACTAACACTAACAGGTGTTAGGGTTTTTACATTTACTTAGAGATGGGTTGAATCCACTATTTCTTGAATCCGAATCTCGAATCCAATTCTCCATTTTATTTTTGAATCTTGAATCTCGAATCAGACTTATAGCAAATAGTTATAAATTTTAATAATTTACAAATAGACCTACATTACACAATATAGGCCTTAACTGTAAATTAAGATTTATTTCAATCATGCTTTAAATTCAACACCAAACCCCCTCTAAAAATACAGGTTAAAATCCAGCCAAATTAAACAATCTAGGCTCATATTATTGTTTAAAAATAAAATCAATCAAAATTTGAGTGTCTTTTAGTTATTTTTAAAAGTGTTGTTAGAATGAATTATGTTTCTAAAAGACATGTGAAATAAACACATTAGGCCTAGTTATCCTTTGATCAACTTTAATTATCATTAAAGGATATTTTATTGTAATAAGAAAGCAAAAATAAAAATACAAACAGATATTTTTAATAAGACTAAAACAACATGCTTAACAATTAAACATACATTGGAAATAGTGAACTCAATAATGCTTAAGTATGTTTTATTATTTTATTATATATCCATTATCTAGTTTCGCATAGAAAACCAATATATTCAATTCTTGCAATATATCGATTTCTGAGAATATATTCTATTTAAAACCCTAACATATTTTGGACTACGGTTACTAAGTGATCAGATTACCTGAATCGATTTTAAACAAAAAAATCAATATACGATACGTAGGTCGGTAAGAATAAATAAACAGTTCTGACTGTTGACAGTATTTATTTTTCATGAAACCCAACAAAATGTCTAACTTAATGGTCGTATGCAATAAATTGGGGTTCTTTGCGTAGTTGTAGATAATTAAAACCAGTTGGGTGGTAAGAATTAACACTATCTTTATTTTAATCATAACTCGGGCGAGTAAACGTAATATATATCATGGCGGCTGACTTTATATCGTGTGTAATGGCGGCTGACTGTATCATGTGTAATGTGTTCTTATTTCTGTTTAAAAAAAGCCATGGTTTGTTTTATTTATTTCGAGTTTATTTGTAATTCTAGTTTAAGTTTTCAGTTTTTGAAGAGATTTAATGTGTCCGTTAAAATATATTTACAAGATTGTTCGTGAGGTGAAAGTTTTAGAAGTGAGCATATGCCGAAACAGTCGAGTCCAAGTTTCCCATAAAGGTGGGAGGGTAGGGTACTAAGCACCTAAGATTTTCCACACCTAACATTTTTTTTAAAGAAGATTTTATTCATTCTTATCTCTTTTGTCCGACCAAATACATATTACGGATTAAGTTGTGCATTTCAAGTAGGCCTAACTAATTAATTTTTGAATTCAAAATATTATGCTTTGTTTATGAGGTGAAAGATTTGATCATATAATCCGGTAAAACACCGAATCCTCGAATCTCGAATACTTGTCAGGATTCGGTGTATTAGAGGATTCTAAGATTCGAGTGGCCCATCCCTATTAAAAATACAAGAATTCAGCTTACATAGATTATATGTCCTAAATTATTATAAAAGCCTATAATATCAAGTGAAAATATGTTTAACAGATTCACTTTTATCAAAATATATTTTATGATTAATAAACTCAGTGGTGTGTCGATTAGCCCCTGGCGGTACATGTACTACAGTTTGGAAAACACCACTAGTGCAAAGAAATGGAAAGCAGGTGTTGCCAAGCCAAGCTTAAAGAGCTTTACAATTTTACTGGGAGAATAAATAAAACTTGCATGGTCTTAAAATTACATAAAATACACATCACAGAAAATAATGTCAAATTAATATCCATATGAAAAAAAACTGACATAGTTGAATTATAAGATGCAATAGTAACTTACTTTATCAGATTAAAAGGAGATATTAAAAACAATTGTGCAATAGAAAAAATCCTAGTGAGTCTAGTGCATAAAGTATGTAAATGACCAAAATAAAGTGCACTTGAATTCTTAAGTTCAAGTCACTCTGTCCTGATTGGGAATTGCTTCTACTAATGATGATACCAAAATTTTATCTAATATATCTAGGTTAGTCACCCCTATATATTCCCGGTAAATTTGACAGATACAAAAAAAAAAAACGCCATATAAAATTACCATCCATATTAAAGAAAGGAAGATGATTCAAATAGTTTATTTTTAGTATCAATTTACACTTTTTTTTCCCCCTTTCTCCACATTGCCTTAACACATCCAATTATTTTATGTAATCAAACTATTAGTACTTTCAACTTTTTTCGAGTTTTAAGGGATGATTAAATAAGTAGAAAATTTTATAATCCCTCAAAATTATTATTTTGATATAATACCTGCATGCTGTAGCCAATGGTAAAAAATACTGCATAAAGAACTTTAATGAAGAGCCGTCAATGTTTTCTCGAAGAACTGGAAGCAGCCAACTGCGCTTAAACTCATAGCTAGTTTCTTCCCCTGTGATCTGTCAAATACAAACAACAACAGCTCAACTATTGGTTAAATGGTATGAGGCAACAAACAAACAAAAACTAAGGCTAAAATATGTATACACCAAGCAAACCAAATGAAGGAGGTAGAAAATATATTATTTGGTTTTTTTTGAACAATGATTTTTATTCTTCTTCTGTATCTTTAAATATTTGCCTTTGGTTACATTGTGACCCTAATAATAGCTGGTTCATTTTTTAACAATTTTTTTATGTAAAACCAAATTTCATAGAATAAGGGAATTTTTCTTTAGTTAATGGAGTTTTGTTAGCATTAATTTACATTTAAATCAACAATATTGACTATTCTCACATTCAAGAGGTCAAGCAGTCAATTTTGCGAACATATTTAATTTTGTCTTGTTTCTCTCATGTACTATTATTTCATGTTGGTGACCTGGCGGTCTAGGGGTAAGATGTCAGACTTCTGTGCTGGCGGCCGGGGTTCGATCCTCGGTCCCGGCACAGATTTATCTGATTACCAAATCCTTCCTTCACCTCTGACAAGACATATTTGTGAATGTGGGGAATGCCAGGCCACCACCGTGGTTCGGATTCCACGTTAAACTGTAGGTCCTCCATTTCATCTCACAATCATCCTACCACTACACATTAGCGTAAGTGCGTATAGCCCGAACGGGTAGTAAGACGCGGTGCTAATAATAATAATAATATTATTTCATAATTGTTACAGTATACTTTAAATATGTTTTGATAGCCATATTAATGTTCTAAGTAAAAGTTAGACCGTCTTTAGTAATTCGAAAAGGTAAGATTGTGCTACCTTTAAAGGTACGAGAAGTGTATGGATTTAAAAGCTTTTTAGTTCCTTCCCTGATAGGATGGCAATGTCTCTTTGGGATATTATTCAAATCAGCATATTGTAAATAGCTGTACTTCAGAAAGATAGGAAGGGAACTGAAGGTTTGATCTTAAATCATACCAAACTGAATCATAATTGTACTATATTTAGAAGCAGGTACAGGAAAGGTGGATACAAACATCTAAGAGGAACAAACCAAATATAGCTTTTACAATGAAATGAAGACCACAATTCCCCCTTTAAATTGTTGCCAATGGACAAAGAAGTAAAGGCTGCCATTTGAAAAAAATCTATTGTTATTGCCCAATCACCTGACCTAGGTTTCATTCAATTAGAATTCTTCAGCAGAAAGAGTGAAACAAGCAACGAAACCTCCTAAAAGAGGAAACCAAAAATAAAAAGGGGAAATAAAGGAAAAACTTAATCATAATTAATTCCTACGTTACTAAATATTTTAAGTTAATATAAAAATCAATCTTATTAATAATTATAGCTAAAATATATATATATATATATATATATATATATATANTATATATATATATATAAGCTATAATATATATATTACATTTCTTGAAAAAACAAGTTTTACAGTAAGTAACATTATAAAGCTGACAAGTAAAACATACTTTTTTCATAAAATAGATCCCTACACTAGTGGAAAACATGCAGCTGTCTTTGCAATGAGAAGATATTTCTTAGATTGTGAATAAAAAAATTTAACAAAAATAATAAAATATATTACTGAAAACCAAGCCAAAATAGGGTAGAGTATGGCTCTACTTTACAGCATTCCCTCATAGAGTGATTTTCAACTTTGTATGTAATTGTTCACTTTGTTCGGTGCTTGTCTCACTCTTCTGGAATTTTTGAAGAATGCTGCACGCAGTGAATGGCTTTGGCCACCATTTTATGTCAGCAATTTAGTTTGTTTACAGTAGGGATGAGCGCTATTATTATTATTATTATTATTAGCACCGCGTCTTACTACCCGTTCGGGTTATACGCACTTACGCTAATGTGTAATGGTAGGGTGATTGTGAGATGAAATGGAGGACCTACAGTTTAACGTGGAATCCGAACCACGGTGGAGACCTGGCATTCCCCACATTCACAAGATGTCTTGTCAGAGGTGAAGGAAGGGTTTGGTAATCAGATAAATCTTTGCCGGGACCGAGGATTGAACCCCGGCCGCCAGCATAGAAGTCTTGACACCTTACCCCTAGACCGCCAGGTCACCATGAGCGCTATTGAATGATAAAAACTACAGTTTATTGAATGACCATTCAATAGTTTCATTCAACTACTATTGTATATTTTTTTGACCTAGCTCTATTGCATACATTCTATATGATAGTTTAAATATATTTTTAGGATTTTATATGCATTTGGAATTTAAAAAAGGCTATGTTTCACTTTGTAACAGGGCCCTGAAATCTAACTCGCCATTCGAGCGGAGTCCTATTATATAAGTAAGAGGGAAGAGGTTTAGAATTGAGAACCCCCCAAAGAATTTTACAAAGGTAGAGAAAGAGCAATCTAAAGCAAATAAAAAATGATATTTCAAGAATTTAACCAAATAAAATAAATGTGTGTGAACCGAAATCCTCAAACATCAAAAATTATGGTTTGACTACCTGCTACATAGTACATCATTATTATTGTATGGTTAAATTTCAGATCATATTTTTGTTTTAATGTTGTTATCGGCATGGCACTTGTATCCAGTCCTCACCTGTAAAGGAATGACTTGAAGAACCACCTCAGGACCCATGGATTTAACAGCCTTGCCCACTGCGTGCTCCAGCTCATTGGTATAAGAGAACTTGTAAGAGTCTCGCAGATCGGCAAGTGATTTTAAGCATGGCAACATAAACTTGCTGCATGTTGCACCACATGTCTACAGAAAACAGGAATTAAAAAAATATAGATAAATACCAGTTCTCAGCACTATATAGGGTAGCAACTGCCAATATGAGAGTTTAGTTAGTGATTGAACTTTTCCTATTAGATGGACAATTTTGATCGATACATATACACATACCTAATCCTGCAGTTTCCTTACAGGGTAGGCAAACAAATGTGCATATAGCTCCTAAAACCACAACTCTCTAACTAATCCATACTCACTAACTTTCTCTACACTTCCCTAATCTTGCATACTGCCTTAACTTCAACAACACCTATACACCGAGTCATACATGCTATTTTATTCTTAAAACTACTAATGTTTAGATAACCTGATTTGTGGTAAATAAAGTAAACTTGGATATTGATATAAAAAGTAGAAAAAAAAATTCTTGGGGCAGAGGGGAGTGAAGGGGTGAACATTATAACAAATAAACATTTTTATATATACGAGGGGGGACCAAAGAAACCGGATTTTTACTCTAAAAAAATAATTCATTAAGTTTAAAAAAAATTCTTTCAGTTTCCTCCAAAGTACTCTCCATTAGATGCGATGCACTTGTCCAGTCTTTTTTCTCACTGTTTGAAGCACCAATGGGACTCTTCAACTTTGATATCGTCGAGTGCCCTTTGCGAAGCTTGTTTTACAGCCTCCACATCATCAAAACGCTTCCCTTTTAGATTTTTTTTTCATCCTCGAGTACAGGAAAAAGTCACTCGGGGCTAGGTTTGGTGAATACGGAGGGTGGGGAATGATAGTCCACCCCTGAGAACCCAAATAGCGGTTCACAGACAAGGCCGTGTGTGCGGGGACCTTGTTACGGTGAAGGAACCAGTCACCTGATCACCAAAGTTCCGGGCATTTCTTTCGCACATTCTCCCTCAAATGTCTTAAAACTGCCAAATAAAAGTGCTGATTAACAGTCTGACCAGGGAGGGACAAATCCCAGAGCACAATTCTATGAACATCTTCAACACTTGTCTTGCTTTTGTTGGTCGGGGGAATTTGGGGGGGGGGGGTCTTCCACTGGCTAGACCCTTGCTTGGTTTCGAGGACATATCCGTAAAACCAACTTTCATCACCTGTAATGACCTTGCTCAAAAAGTATGGATCACTTTCAATCTGATTTTTCAAGTCCTGGCTCAAATTCAGGGGAATGGTTTTTTGATCCTGTGTGAGAAGGTGAGAATCAAACTTGGCGGCAACACAACTCATTTGCAAATCCTCAGTCCAAATCCACTGGCACGAGCTCCAGCTCACTCCTGTCTGTTCTGAAATTTCGTCGATTGTGAAATGACGATCTTCATTGATTTTTTGGTGGATTTTTTTCAATGTTTTCCCGTTTCGAGATGATGAAGTGCGCCCAGAATGAGCATGATCTTCAAAATTCATCTCACAGCGGTTAAAGCGTCCAAACCACTCGAAAACTTGTAAGGGTCTCATAGCATTCTTCTTGAAAGCCTGATGAAGAATTTGGTAAGCTTCTGTTGCCTATTTTTCAAGTAGGAAGCAAAATTTCAAACACACTCTTTGTTCTTTTAAATCTGCCATAACGATTTTGCAGGCAGCAAACAAAAACAGTTGAGAAAAACAACACTATAATCAAACGTAACCTTCTACGCAGACGTCACTTGGGCAACTGATTTGGGAAGGTTTCTAGTAGACCCTCCTAGCTGGAGAACTCTTTATTACGCCTAGGAACGGCAACGCAGTTTCAGTCCAATTTCTTTTGGGTCCCAATTTAAGCTTCCAAATACTTTTTTTCAAGCCATTATTTTCTATTAAAAACAGAAGACTTTTTTTTAAATCCATCTTAATGTGATTGTGTTTGAATGAATTTCATGTTTGCCTTAATAAAGGTATCAGAACACTGTTCTGCCACGTTCCGTCAAAAGTTAAGCACTGCATAGGTATATATAAAAAGAATAGAAAAACTACAATTAAGAGGTTTTATGTTTTTGACTATTCGTGGCCTGCTATAATCACACATTTTTAAATAATATCAATTTGAAAACAAGAAGTCATCTTTGGAGTATTTGAGTTTTATTTCAAAAATACTTAAAACTTTATGCAATTTTAATTTTCATTCACCTAATATTCTATAAAATAATTTTCAATATAGCCACACTTGAAAATATCATTATTTGATAAGGACATAAGATGAAAGACCAAAGACATGAAGATAAAAAGATCCCAATCTAGCATAACTATGGTGTCAACAACTTCTTTAAATATTTGTATTTGGAGACAATATGGCTCTGAAAGTAGCCAGTTCAAACCCTTCTCTTACTAATCTTTAGTTTATGGATAAAAAAAACCTTTTAAATTAACACTGTTAGTACCCTTTTTTTCAGGCAATTTCAGGATAAATATAACCAAAAATGAAGTGTTTAGTTTTAATTCATATTTAAATCAACAAAACTGACCATAATTTGTATTTATTTAAAAGGCAAAACGGTCAAATTTCGCAAAAAAAAAAATTGGTTCATTTTGTGAATGTATTATTTCTTCTAAAATGCTAAAATGGTATTTAAATATGTTTTGATAGTTATTTTAATGTGCTGGGTAAAAGTTTGTAAAAACACATCTTGCCAAATTTTGGGGATTATACTAATGTTTCTCTTTTTCCCACATTTGTCTACAACATTTAGTCACGTCTTACATGACCTACCCTTTCCTTTTGATACACACACTCTACCATTATATATTTGCTTTGTCACTCAATCCACACTTATTCTCCCAACATGCCCAAATCAATGAAAGATGCTTCTTTCTTAAGTTCAGGATGAAATATGTTTATCAATTATCATGTTTGCAATATAACATTTTGTAAATAATATTTAGTAGCTAAAATTATACAGCTAGGATATATATATATATATATATATTCAATATTAGTAATTTTTTTTTAAATATTCGTACTTCAATTTAGTTTAGGGAATATTTCATATTATCAGACTTTACTTCACTTTGAAGTGAAAAAATTAGCTTTCTACACCCATACTTTGTTGTTTGTATTTATAGCTTACTACATGTTCAGGTTATATGCCTCATACCATGTTATATAAGGTTTATATTAGAGATGGGCCACTCGAATCCTCAAATCCTCGAATCCACCAAATCCTGACAAGTATTTGAGATTCGAGCATTCAGTGTTTTACTGGATTCGATGATCGAATCTTTCAACTCATAAACAAAGCATAATATGTTGAATTCAAAGATTACTTAGTTAGGCCTACTTGAAAAGTACAACTTAATCCGTAATATTTATTTGTCGGACAAAAGAAATAAACATGAATAAAATCTTCTTTAAAAATAAAAAATGGTTAGGTGTGGAAAATCTTGCGTGCCTAGTACCCTACCCTCCCAACCTTATGGGAAACTTGGACTCAACCATTTCGGCACATGCTCACTTCTAAAACTTTCACCTCATGAACAATCTTGTAAATATTTTAATAAACACACCAAAACTCTTCAAAAACTGAAAATCAAAACTAGAATTACAAATAAACTCGAAATGAATTAAACAAATTACCGCTTTTTTTCTAAACAGAACTAAGAACACATTACGGATGATACAAAGTCAGCCGCCATTACACACGATATAAAGTCAGTCGCCATGACGTATATTATGTTTACTCGCCCGAGTGATAATTAAAATAAAGATACTGTTAATACTTACTACCCAACTGGTTTTAAATATCTGCAACTATGTAAAGAACCCCAATTTATTGCATACGATCCTTGAGTTTGACATTTTGTTGGGTTTCATGAAAAATAAATACTTTCAACAGTCAGACAGCGATAAAACTGTTTATTTATCCCTACCGGCATACGTATCGTATATCGATTGTTTGGGTTTAAGATCAATTCAGGTAATCTGATCACTTAGTATGTGTTTTCTTGAGTTTTGAGAATTAAATAACGACTTGCTAATCCATTATTTATTTTTAAATTGATTTTAACTCAGCTTTTATTATTTTTTTTAAATATGCTATTGAATGAATTGTAGAAATATTCAAACGTAGTCCTGACTTATTAAATGGGAATGAACATATTGTAGTCGAAAATATGTTCTTGTTTTAAATAGAATATATTCTCAGAAATCGCTATATCGCAAAAATCGAATATATTTGTTTTCTTCGCAAAAAGAAATAATGGATATAAAAGAAAATAATAATAAAACATACTCAAGCATTATTGAGTTCACTATTTCCAATGTATGCCTAATTGTTAAGCATGTTGTTTTAGTCTTTATTAAAAATATCCATTTGTATTTTTGTTTTTGCTATCTTAATACAATAAAATATCCTTTAATGATGATTAAAGTTGATCAATGGATATATAGGCCTAATCTGTTTATTTCACATGTTTTTTTAGAAACTTAACCCATTCTAACAAGACTTTTAAAAATAACTAAAAGACACTCAAATTTTGATTGATTTGATTTTTAAACAATAATATGAATCTAGATTGTCTAATTTGGTTGGACTTTAACCTGTATTTTCTGAGGGGGGGGGTGTTTAAAATTGAAAGCTTGATTGAAATAAACCTTAATTCACAGTTTAGGCCTATATTGTGTAATGTAGGTCTATTTGTAAATCATTAAAATTTATAACGATTTGCTAGGATTCGGATTCGAGAAATAGTGGATTCGACCCATATCTACTAAAAACTCCACACACATAACACGAGTTTATCCTCTCTCAAAAAAACCTGCAAACAAATGTACCTCAAACATAGCTGCGAGCACAAGCAGCACATGGTTCCATGCTACATTAAACTGGTATTTCAGTCCATTTTCCACTGTGTTAAACATCTTGGCTAGTAGCTGCTCATTTCTGGGGAAAAGTTCCGGTGAGCAGGCGAGAGGAAGACAGTCTAATATCACAGCCTTGAGAGTGAGAGTAGTTCCATTCCTGATCTCGGGCTTCTCTGACATCCACAGTTGAGTCAGTGTAGAGAACAGTCGAGGCAACGTGGAACAGCAGAGAGGCAAGTCAATCCTATAATGACAAATACAAACTGAAAGATATATAAATGTGTGATTTGTATTTATTTGCGTGGAAAATTGTAAACACAGAAATAAAGTGAATTAAGCCTGTTATAAGTAATGATTCCTGTTTTGTTTTTCAATTCTTACTTTTGAATTTTGACCTCAATATTTTAATTTTTGATTTATATTACCTCAACATCACAAGTGTTGACCTCAGTGGTCTTGGGGTAAAGTGCTCGTCTAAAGACTATATGATGTCCATGGGTTCAAATCCAGCCAAGGTCGACAGATTTTTATTGAGCGATAAAAATCCGTAGCACAACTTCCTTTAGAGGGGAAATAAAACCGTTGGTCTCATGACATTTGTTGCATGTAGGAGAACCCAGGGTAGTGTGTGAAAATAACTTTCCCACCAAAATTGGTAGGCCCTTTCGCTCTCGCTCATAGAAATTCTCATATGCTGATATAATCAGTCGGTTCAGAAAGTGCAAATAAATCAAAAAATAATTTTATTTATTTTTAATGGCCGTAATTTGCTTGAGATAAAACTAAAAGGGTTAGATACTAGATGGTAAAAGAAAAATATTCAAACCAATCAGGCCTGATTGTGTGCAAGACCACCAAAGCACAACGGTCATGTTGAGTACATTAATTAAAATATTTGATTCCTTCAATAACAGTTAAAATTGGGAATATAAAAGAATAAAGCCTGACATTCTTAGTAACTGTATTGACCTGAAAATAAGCTGCACCCTATACATTCAATCACTTTTAAATGGAATAAAATATGTATGTCTGAAAATTAATCTACTTTGAAAGTAACCAAATATACCTTATTTCCTTAAGCTTTGCTAATGTCCACAGTATTTAAATGTCTTATTACTATTTGTTATAACTATGTCTTAGTCATAGCA
This sequence comes from Timema douglasi, assembly GCA_901482245.1. Lineage (NCBI taxonomy): Eukaryota > Metazoa > Arthropoda > Insecta > Phasmatodea > Timematidae > Timema > Timema douglasi. Next base: position 77,605 of record CABEEJ010001496.1, read on the forward strand.
GATATCTGATTTTTTTAATCATGATCTACAGTGTGTTATTTATTAACACAGGCACCTCATTAGACCTTTAGCATAACTAAAGCGCTTTCTCTACTTCATACCAGTGTCCATGGTGTTATTTCTTTGTAGGTATTTTTATTTTTTACAAAATTATGTTGGCGATAGTGAATATAATAATATAAACATATACTTAACCGATTTTGATCTATGCTTATGTCATGGCGGTTAAATTACTTTTCGGTGTTAAAATTCTGTTTAGTAACGATTTTAAAAGTATTATATATTGAAATATGTAATATTTAGTAAGATAAAATTAAATCATTTGATAGTTTATCGAAGTTTTATCCTTCCTTCAAAATTTTTCGAATATGTGAAGGTTACTGTAGATGTCGAAGTCAAAACCGAAGGAGATTTGACCTTCAACTTGGACTTTTCGAATCTTCGCACACCCCTACCATATATTATATTACATTTTTTTTACAGAATTTCAGAAAAGAATTACTAAATCAAACTCAAAATGATAACGCATATTTAGCAATACTTCTTCAATATTTCGACACAACGTAGCATCTTCCTCAGAAAGTAGGCCTGATGCACTGATATAGTGAAGATGAGTTGTACTACACTTACTGAAATTAATTACCAGAAATTATACATTGCATCTAGTGTTTGTAACTGCAAAATAAAAAATAATGCTTTTAACAGGTGTGTTTCAAATTAACAGCTACAATGCATTTTAATAATAGTGTTTTCAAACTTGTGTTTTGCCCAGATTTAATTTTCATTGTTCAAAAATATCTACAGATAACCATATTAAAGTGATTTTTATCAATTTCCAAATAAGAGCAAAATGAGAATAAGCACAAAAGCTGTTTAAGATTAGACCAAAAATCAGAAACTAATTTTGATATTTTAACAATTGTTACTTTTTTATCATTAAAATTAAAATATAGGTTCAATCTGTTGTTTGTCTTTTTTAGTGTTTGATTTAATTAGCAAGTTTTTTATCCAATTGGACAGTAAGATGTTTCAATCTGTTTTTTATCCTTTTTAGAGTTTGATTTAATTAGCAGGTTTTTATTAAATTGGACAGTAAGATGTTTCCAAGAGTTTTAATAATAATTAAAATATATTTATATGTCTAGCCCTTACATAATTAGTGGATAAGCATTATTTTAAGAAACAAATAAGTTTAATTTTTATATATTATTTGAGACTCACAAATCCCTAAAAAACAGAGAAACCAATTCAAATACAAAAATTAATAAAAATATGAAATTATTTATTCCCACCTTCTGAGATTGATATGAGCCTCTTGCATGACAGACAGCCACGCTAAGGTTGGCTGAGTGTCGTTAGCTGGAGGCTGGTAGTCATACAGAGCAGCAATTAACTGGCCATTAAGCGTCGGAGTCATAGAAAGAGCAGGAGGATTGGAAGCAAAAAGCGAATGAAGAGCCTGCAGGCTACATGATGTCACCAACAGGTTGCCTAATGTCATCATCTTCAAGATGCACTCACATGTCGCCTATCAATAAAGAAAGAACTGTCATGGCATGCAAAGACCTGCATTGGTTAGTACACAAAATAAACATCCAGATTGCCTCGTCTGGTTTCACTGTAGCAAGGAGGTTGATGATCAAACCTCGGCTGGGTGTATTGATGGTGGTTTTCCCTAAATGGTTTCTTCACTTCCCAACAAGCACACTTATTCTAAATTATGCCCACCTCAACCGTATATTATTAGTTTAGTTAAATTAATATTTTGATATTTTCCTGAATAACGGTTGAGATGTGTCTCTTTGTATGAATAAGGAATAATTCTGAAAATTAAAACAATGTGTAACTGTGGAAGTGTGGAGAAGTTGGATGTGTGAAAAGAGCGAGAAAAAATGAAAAAATAAGTGTATTTGTTCCTAGGTAGGCCTGAGTTAATTATCCTTTCAGGTTGGCTTCCTTCTATAAAACTATTATGAAACATAACATACTTCTGAATACTGGTTAGTCACCAAAGGCAGTGTGTTTCAAGTTCAATGTAATTTTGGATTGTGATGATTTTCTAGTTCAGGAGAATCTAGATAATTAAAGACAAATGAACTTCCTATGATTTATTTACAACCTCGCAAGGATAACATTAGTTTAAAAAAAGTTTTGCAACTGGATCTGACTTTCTGAACACCATGAAACTTCAAGCTTATCTAATATGATCGATGATTTTGAGTTCTTTTTCCAGCTCAAACTTTTTTAGTCAAAATCATTATTGAAGGATGTTAAGTGTTTAAAATCCCTTTTAGAAATTAGTTCCTCAAAATGTCAACTTTCCCGAAAATGGTCAAACCACAGAAATTATATTAATCATTTTATTTTAAATTTACCTGCAGTTACAAATTTAATACATTCAATTATGGTATCAGGAAATAATGTCAAATATATCAGTCATTTTGGATCCTCCAGTTCTGGGTGGTAGATCATATCCATTTATCTTGGAAAATATTTTATTTGAGGAAGAAGCTCTTTGAATCGCTGAAGGAATTTGCCTTTATCTAGCCAAAGAATAACCAAGCAAAGAAGTTGTTTTCCAAATTGACAGTACAGTTATACTGTAAACTCTCTGAACAATCTCAATTTTTAATGCTCGGTTGCTGTACACAATTCTTAAAACCACCTTTATGGCACTCTCCATGGTTAGAAAATGTCTACAAAGAGAGTGAATTTAGGAGCGCCATATATGGTAATGGTGGTTAATTTTTGAACAGTAAAAATTAACTCAAGTATGTATTCTTAAATGTAACAAAAATATAATATGTACCTGTAATTGTTTCGGTTAATAGTATGGTTTTCAAAAATGTCTCTTTACTTGAAAAATGGTTGATCATTTTCACAAAAAAAATGCTTGGTTTAACTTTGTTAATAATATCAACCATCCATCTATTTGTAAAATGACAAGAAAGGAAACAAAAATCTCCATTTGCCCTAAGTTGTATGATAAAATCTGTAGCTATGATCTCAAATAAATATGTCACCGTACACATATAGTTAGACAGAACCCATAAGTCAATATATTTTTATTTTGAACTCAACATATAGTTTTACAGCAGCTTCAGTAAAGGCCTCTTTCACAAACTCACCATCAGTGAACGAATTTATTCTTCTTTGCCATCACATGCAAAACTTTTAAAGTTATTGATACAATAGCAAACAACACCTCCAATAAATGAAAAAGACTAACTTCGAAAAGGGGCAGGTTCACAATGCCAAGTTTTTTTAAAATAAAGTTAAGTTTCAAAAAATAGCTCATTTCTAGTGTCGATGTCAGAGACTTGTACATGCATATCTATCTATATGACTTATATTTCTCCCTATCTCTCTTGAATTTCTTATTAGACACAGGGCCACAAAGACTGGAACACACTAACATTACCAATTATGAACAATAAAGGATATTTTGACCACTCTTAAAAATTATGTGAACAAATTTTGATAAATATATACGAACCAAAGATTAACTTATAATTATGATCTAGTTTTCTCACCCAATCGACTAAAAATTGCCGTAAGAGCAACTGGTTGCCGACCCCTGGTGTAAAGTGTACACCATGTTTTTTTGATCATTGTAAAAACCATCTTGTGTTTGATCTTTTAATTGTTCCTAGCCCTCTTTCCTATACCTTATTTTATGTATAAGGAAAAAAAAGCTGTTGGTATTGGATTTATAAGAAACAGAGCAAAGCATGAAAGTTGATATCTCTGTGACTAGTGCTTTCCTTATGAAGACTACAACAGTTTTGATTCATTTTACAACCCTAAGTTGGTATTAAACATGCTAAGTATGTGTAAAGAAATAAAATGGAAACTAAATCCTATATTAGCTGCATACTCAAGGATGTCATGAAATGAAACCCACACACATATATATATATATATAAACTATTTTTCTTCTCCCTCCTTCACCTACCTTGAGCTGAGCCTTTGGGAAGGTTGACAATACATCTTGCAAAAATGCGAGTGCGTGCAAGGTAGTGGTGGAGCCGCCCAGACTCCCTCCACTCTCCACCTGTTGCATACAAAACTTGGCCGTGTGGATTGCGGCAGGGTGATGGGGGGGAGGGAATGACACTAGCATGATGGCGCTACCTTTAAGGATGGCGCCGACAGCGTGTTGAGCAGCTTTACGCACCTAAGCAGAACCAAATTAAAATTAGTAAGAATTGATTGGAAATATGTGGGTGGCAATGGAATATGTGAATAAAACCTATAAGAGCTAAAAGAAATAATTGATATAGCTCTATGGACTCATAAAGACTAATGATGGGTTGCTTGTGAGTGAAAGTTGTTAACTAGCGTGTCTTGGGTCATGAGCATTGCACACTACATCACGGCTATGAACCATTAACCAATAAAGTTTTTACTAGCACCTCCCTTATCCCCTTTTATAGCTATTAGTAAGTTGAATATATGAATCCTGTAGTCTGGCTACTGTGTTTATCTTGAGAACTATGGGCTAACCATTTAATACATACCTATGTCAAGTCCTTCTCTCTTGGTCTTATACATGGTGTCAGTTTGATCACAACATATTCTATTCTGTGCCAATTAATAAAGTTACTTTGTATAGTTAAATGTCAATACATACAGTTTATTACCCTAAGCCTTAACTGGCTATGGGCCCAGCAATGCCGTGCGGTGTAAGTGAACAAAGGACAACGTTAAAAAGAGTTGCATTTTATGAATGGACACTAAAACGCTGACACAGAGGAGGTGCCAGTTCTATATTCCATTCACGATAGGTTTTTACCTGGATGACAGTTCGAAAATCATATGTTTAGGTTTTGGGTTGCCAACACTTGTAAAAAGATCACAGTTTTGTTATTAATGTAAAGATATTTAATTACCTGTTATATATTACATTTAAAATAACGTAAACTAAAGTTTTCTTATACTATTTCATTTTTTAAAATAATTTCTTTTTGTCCAACTCGAAAAAATATTTTGAACATAATTAAAAGTACTTATTTTTCGTTTTGGAATGTTATTGATTATGTTTAATATAGTGCATACATCAATACCTTTTAATACAGGCATCGTATTTACTTGGAAAAGAGAAAATTGTTGTCATTTTTTTTTACATACAATACATGATTTTATGATTATTTTATCGTATTTTGAAATATTTAACTGAATAAAATATTTTCATCAACTGCGTGTCCGCATCATTGTAAAAAAAACTTGTTTACCGTTATGTTCAATTATATGGTTTCAATTCGTCAGTCGCCATTTTGAGGCTATGTTCGTTAAAAGTTTTTGTGAAAGTGGTGTGAATATTTTTTTAAGTGGAATAAAACGATAAATAACCTTTGTGTCTGACCTAAAATAAATATATAAATAATATTGGCCTAAATCATTGTGGTTAACTATCACATTAATTAATATATTACCATCTGTTTTCATTACAGTCATCCAAAGTGAGAGATGTCAGCTGTTGGCGTAGTGATATATTAGGGATAACTTCTAGTAACATTTCGAGCTGTCATTCAGGTTAACTTAGCTCGTGAATGCCTTATAGTACTGTTTCTTTATTGTTTCTTTATGAGTGCTTGAAGGATTTCACAGTGATGAATTTGTTTTTGTGAAAAGAGCATAAAGGTTGATTATAAAGTTAGATAAAAACAAGAATTTTCACATTCAGAAGTTTGATGGTTATAATTTCCAACTTTGGAAATAATATAATGCAAAGAAAATTATGAATACCATCAATGGCAAGAAGGAAAAAAAACCTGAAGTTGAGGAGCTTAAAGCATGGAACGATGGGAACTAAAAAGGATTGTTGAGAACTTTAATGGGACGTTATTATAAAAAGCTACAAACACTCATCACATGCAAGACAGCAGGCCAGATGTGAAATCGCCTCAAGAACATTTACGAACAACGTAGTTCTGCAAATAAAGCTAGTTTATAGTTTCTAGGACGAATCCAAATGACAATATTGTTCAGCATAACAGTAAAATCAAGTCAATGGCTCTGTTGTTATCGGCCATTGGAGAAGCTTTTTCCGATGTGAACCAAATCGCAAAAACCCTCGTGAGTGTGTAGAGCCGCTTCAGCCTGTTCATAGTATGTAGGCATTCTTTGCCAGCAGACTTCCCAGGTACTTGAACTACTTTATGTTTTCCAAGTGCAGTGAATTTATATAGATCATTAATTAGGTTCAATATATTTGTTTTCAGGTATTTTGTATTTATGACAATGTTAACTAAGCCCATCATAAGTGTTAAAAGTGAGCTCCTCTTTCCATCTAGCTAATCAGAAGAAACATAAGACCATTCCTAACAGATATTCATCTTCAACCTTTAGACAACCTCGAAAGGTAGGTTTATAAAAATAAGTTACCTTTATATCATACATTAGAATTCATTTTGTTTTAAAAACTAAAACTCGTCCTCTGGAAGTTAATACTCTTAATTTAATTGTCTCCTTGGTTATTAAGATTAAGATCATACAACATATATTACACCAAAACCATTAAAAATTAGAATATTTAAATTGTGATAGCTAAAACACAACTAAAACAATGACATTATTAACCACTAGTATGGAATGTATGCTAATAATTATTAGAAAGTGATGAGGTTGGACATAAGTCACACATTACTAATTCAGCATTATGAGGGTAAGGCGTGACTTGCTTGTGCACTCTTCCAGGAGCTAGCCAAAGTGTGAATGATATGACTCATATGAACAACTCATTTGAATGGGTAGATCTGTGTGAGCTAGATCGCTCCAATGAGCCGTTTAGACTTACAACATGTATAGACTAAGTGGCAATATTCTTGTCTCTTGATGGAGAGAGCTGATGTCCGTACCTCAGTCAAGTATATTGATTCCTTTTACACTTATATATAGTTTTTTCCCCTATCCTGTTGAATGCTGTTCAATCACTCCCTAATGCCTCTCAAGTGTCCTCAGATTAAATTGGAGAAAGTTTTAACAAGAAATGGTTTGAATACACTATTCCTTGAATTTGAATCTTAGAAAACCTGGTAACTATAAGAGGTTAAACTTTCTACATCACTATGATTTTTTTTCGCCTTGGATTATGAATACATTCACATTATAAAAACTGGGTGTTAAGTTTGTCCAAATCACAAGTAGGCAGTGTAATAGTGCTAAAAAGATCAAGTTTACAATTTAAAAATGTATTAAAAAAAATCATTTTTTTCCCAAATCCAAAATTTGTTTTCATTAAACTCTCACGTATTGACTTTCTCTTGTATTCCAAGGACTAAACCCAAGTTTTAGTGAGCAATATTTTTAGTAGTATTACAAGTAGATATGGGAATCCTCAAATCCTTAGGTATAGATAGTTGAGGAATTGAGAGTAAAGGGAATCTTAAAAAATCTGTTGGTTTTTCTCCAAAATTTAGAGTTTGAATTTGTTTTAGAGCTCTAATACGGCTTGATAGTGATTCAGCACTAAAAAAATTATAGGAAAAACCTTACAACTCAAGACTATTAGTTTAATACTTAATTGAATGTATAAATATTATATGAGTGGATTTTGGCAAAATTATGAACATTTAGTTAATATTTTTATTTTCAAATGGCTACTCCTATTTCCTCTTGTGTTCATATTTTTTCCAAAATTTGGATTAAAATTTTAAATTAGAAGATAAAATAAAGATTTGGATTTGTAAAATATTGGATTCAACCCATATCTAAGCCTACTCCCCACTGAGGCAATATGAAACTGATTACTTGGAAATAACCAGAATATAAAGTATCTTGGAAGAGTGATTGAGGCAAAAGATGGGAGTGGAGAAGTTCTAATCTAATTAGAAGCAGGTAGCAGGAGGGGATGTTCTAAAAGTGCGTAAGAAACCTGCTATGGAAAAGAGAAGTTCCCTTGAAGCATAAAGAAGTGCTATTTATATTGGGTGTTCTTTGTACCAATAGTTAAATAGGAAGCAAACACATGGGCATTGAATATAATAAAGGAAAGAGGATTATGAATGAAGTTATCTAGACGGAAGGGGAGGTGGCGTGTACAGGGAGTATGTGACAATGTAGAGAAAGCAAGGTTGAGATGGTATTACCACGTGATGAGGAGTGTTGTTATTAAAATGCTATCTAAAAAAAAGTAAAATATATGTTTAAATACATTTTATCATCCAACATTTATGGTTGTAAAGAAGAATTCAGTTTTGTCTAAGATTAATCAATATAATCAATGATAGATTAATCAGTCAATTATATTCATTGTCATATAATGAATCTGTACACTTTTACTAAAGTAATATGGATTACAAACCAATAATAGAATCAAATTTAACCAAGACCTATTTCAGTGGTTGACTGGTCTAATGTGTCAATCTCACAATAAACTGGATTGCTGATGATAAGGAGATTGGGGCTTGAATTATGGTCAAGTGTCAGGTGAGGATATTATTTTCCTATATGGTACTGGTATCCCACTCTTTCTTCACACAAATACAAGTACATTTTACCTAAAATGTTCCCTTCTGCAGCCCTACTCCATTGGCATAGTTAATTAAAAAAACGCATGCTTTTACTTGGTCAACATAAAAATTAATGTTAACATCTCACCTGTTTTAAAGAAATGTAAAACTCAGAAAAAACAAATAATTAGTTTCACAGGTTGTTCTTTGTGGTTGTGAAATTTGGTTTCTTACCTTACATGCCAATAATATATTTAGTGTGTTCAAAAACAAAGTAATCAAATCTCATAGGTTACGGTGGGCAGGACATGCATATGAATTTGAAAAACTATAACCTCGTTCAAGGTATTGACTGGCAAACCCAAAGGGGAGATACCATTGAGAAGACCTAGATGCAGATGGGAAGACAGCATTAAATTGGAACTGAAAGAGATCAGGTGTAATTAGGTGGACTGGAAAGAGTTAGTTCAGGATTAGAATAGGTGGAGCGTGCTTTTGTAAGTTCAGCAATGAGCTTTCAAGTTACTAATGCCAAAGAGTAAGTAAGTATAACCCAAACAGGTGTGCAATGGGGAAAATAGATTAAAAATAACTTAGGCCTGGTTAAAAATTACAACCTGGACATGGTAGTGAACCCAGGATATGGTCAAGGGCCACTTTTCAATAGCTGTATTGATTCTAATTGTGGTTCAAGCATTGATTCCCGCGTCCAGGTTGTCATTTTTCTTTTATTAAACTTCTACTAAAGATTAACTCAATGTAAGTTGAATTTACTTACTTTGGGCTTTGAGTGTGTTGCAAAGGCCAGGACAGAATTAAACACCTGTAGAGTGGAAGAGTTATTCCAAATAGCCAACTCTTGAGCTCGAAGCAAGACCGACAAGCATCCCAGCAACTGTAAAGTAATATTCAATTTAATCCTATTATTAACATTACAAACAAAGGTAGATATGTTAACAATATATATGCACCCTGCCAGACATTATGTTTGTACTTAAAATGTGAGCAAAAAGTTTAAACATTTGTATGCAAGAAAAAAATAGTTTTTTTTCTTTTTCCCTTGCCCAACTACATTTTTGTTTTAACAACTTGTAATAAGATAAATATCAATATAGTGTTACCCACTTTGGTGGTCACATAGTCTAAGATGCTACTCGAATCACAACAGACTAGAGTGCCGGAGACAGGGCTCAATCTTGGTCTGGTGCATTGAGGGTGGTTTTCCCTAAATTCTTTTTCACTCTCCCTCCAAGCCAATGTGGGTGCACTTTCTCTAAATTACAGCCTTCCTTTGATTTTATATATATATAATCAAAGGAAGGCTATAATTTAGAGAAAGTGCACCATATATATGGTTATATTTGTTTTCATTAAACTCTCACGTCTTGACTTTCTCTTCAATGGTTTAATTGGGTGAGTAATTTTCGTTTCCATTTTTTAAATACAAAGGTTTGAATTTTGTGCTTATATTTTGAGTATAACCATAGCGTCAAGCAAGAATAAATAATAGCATATGTTAAAACAAACAAAATATGAATGCACATATAGTTTCAGGTAAACAGTTCTGAATAATGAAAATTAGTATGTTTGAAAAAAAATGATGGTTTAAAGCAGTGGTGTGCAACCCTTGAGTCACGACTCCATTTGGGGTCCTGAACATCAAGGGGTCACCAAATTTCTTTTATGGATGACAAAGAGGATACATAAAACTCCTGTTAAGATGCAGTTTTTGTAATCCTGTAAGTAAATAGTGTGCGCAATAAAATAACTTTGATTATAGACATTTGAGAGCCTTAAAAACATTCATAGGGAGCCAAAAATCCATCATAAATGTAAAATTTAAGAGGAAAAGGTCTCATGTAAGTGGTAGGAAATTATTTTATTTGCGTGGAGGCATGGGGTCATCTAAATAAAATTATACCTAGGTGGAGTCTCACCCACATAAAACTTGTGCACAACTGGTCTAGAGTACCAATTGCCAAACTATGGTATGATATGCAGGTGATTTCTCAGCAGTACAAAAGTAACAAGTATAATATTTTAAAATATATTTTATGTGGAGGTTCCTATACTCCAAAGTTAACAAACTAAAAAACCATAATTAATATTCAAAAGTAAGGGGTATATAAAAGTGGTAAATTATACATGTATTTTGTAATATTTAATTAGGTGTTAGGTAGAATACAAAATAGACAAATAGATAAGAAAATAAGTGAAGTAGGCCTAACCTACATTTGTTTGTTTTCATCAAATATAAATATCTATGGAAAACTTTTTTATTTATAGTGCTAAAGCATACAAGTCAGTACAGTTTAAGCATGCTACATAATATACCTCTACAGGAATCTGCCATTTTTACTCAGTAAACATTTTAAGGCTGCACACATAACATGAGTACATTTTCCAGAAGGACTTTTTAGAAGAAAAACATTGCACTATATACAGGCCAATATGGCGATCAATGTTGGGAAAAGATTCAATTTTGTTTTATTTTGCAAATGTATAAAACATTCAAAAATGGTACAATCAACTTTAAAAATATTTTGATCTTAATTTAAATGTGCTATGTTCATAAAACCACACCTTGCGAATATTTCGATGTTCCTAGCCACCATGCATTAAAAAGTTACACAAATACCTCAAATGGATGCATGGCCAATTTTTTAAAATATATATGAAACATAAGTTCCTTCATATTCTAGTACAGTACGACCCCTCTCTTACGGCAGGTTAGGTTCCAAAAACCAAATATAAAGTGGAAATCGATGTAAAGCATGATATGGCCCTTTTTAACTTCCAAATGCATATAAAATCCTAATCACATATTTACACAATCATATCTATCATATCCTAAAGTGCACTATAGTTCATTCAGTCAAATAAAAATGAATAGAAACAATCAAATAGAAACTATTCAATGAACCTTCAATAGTTTTCATCAATCGAGAGTCAATAGTTAAAATCAATCAACAGTGCCCATCACTAGGACCATAAAATGGCAGCTCATGCTATTCACTGCGCGTGTCATGATGAAAAACACCGGAAGAGATAAACAAGTGGTGAACATGTATACAAGTGAAACCCCCTGTATTAAATGAACGCCACAAAGCGAAACACAGTAAAGTGGGGCAGGGCCCTATTGATATTAAAAACATATTATTTAGAAACAATCTTCCCACATGTTTATCCAGTATGGCCATTTTTACAAAACGACCCATGCTAAATGTAACATTTTGATGTTCACAACAACTTTAATACCAAAGGGAACTAAAGGATTTAGAGACCTGGGGCAAGACTCATTTTTCTGCTATTAGTGTGGATTATATCTAAAGTAATTGTAGGTTTCATTTAATGCAGCATGTTTAGGCTGAAATTTGGCCTCAAATGCAGCAAAGGTTTTGTTTAGAAATCAAGTTTTTAAGGCTATTAAAATCTATTAAGGGGATAGCTCTATATCTTCTTCAAATTTTCATTGGTTTTTAACCTACCTCAAAAGTCTTTTGTTTCTTAAAAAATGAGGTTTTACTATGTTGGCAATCCCCTGAATAGAAAATGGACAAAAACAATTTCTAAGAAAAATCATCTGGCGTCGCTGATCAGAATTAAACACTTGCCTTCCAAGTCGGAGCAAAGAAAAATATGAGTAGAAAATAGGTGCATTTGAATTATTAGCTCTAATAATTCATATGCAAGTATGGGTTAAATATTATTGTTATTATTATTATTATTATTATTATTATTATTATTATTATTATTATTATTATTACCACCGAGATTATTATTTGAAACTTACTGATCTTAAAATGACACTATTTTCACTTTCAGAAAATTTTCCTAAAAGATCGCAAAAGGTTTTAGATGTTTCTGGAAATTTAAGCTTCAGTACATTCTCAGGAACTTTTTTTAATCCCATTCCAAGCAAAGACATTACAGCAGTGATGGACTCTTCTGTTTCACATGCATCTAATGTTGTCATCTGTAAATAACAAAAACAAATTTAAAATGCAGAAACACTCAATGGTACTGAAGATTTTGAAAGCATTAGGCTATGTAGTTTAAAGTATTATGCTAAGACCTATGAAAGTCTCCAAAAGGATTTAAAGCATGTTCTAACTGGGAATATCAAGTGGAGTTGGTTGTATTGTTATGTGAACACAGCGTCTTACTACCTGTCTAGGCTAGCTGTGTATTTACACTGATGAGGTGGGTATGAGGAATGTAGTATTTTGGTGAAGTGGGAAAATATTTAGGGAAAAAACCCAAAATACACCTGGCCAAGATGTGAACCCTGACCTTGTCAACAACAATCAAGTCTATTGTGAGTGACAGTTTTTACCACGTGACCCTAGGACTGTATCTTTGTTTTTGTGAAAAATTTAAACTAATTTCTCTTGCTTTTCATATATGTTGATACATATTTAGGTGCTATTTTCTTAATAGTGCTGTAATTAATTATGAATTATTATCCAAATATAAACCATCAATTTTATGATATTTTATTTATAGTTCTCCAGTAACTTATCTTACACTTACCAATGCAGCAAAGTATTCTGTTATAGATTCTTTTCCTCCATTTGCTTTGATCACCTCAGTTATAGCAGCGAGTACTGCCAACATTTCCTTATGAAGAGCAGAGTCCGAACGAAAACCTTTTAACAATCTACATACAAATTAAATTAAAAAAACAAGTAGTTTGAAATATGATTGAAATAATTACCACTAAGACAATTTACAAAAAGATGAGGGATGGGTAAAAATTGAGTTTATGGATTTATTTTAGGGATCAGGTGAGTTTAACCGCTGAGCAAGCAACCTTTAAGATGTCACGACTTTATAACAATGATCCTAATATACAGTAGCCCCATGGCTTCTTTGCTGCTGACTAACAGCTCACAGCAGACTTCTGACAGTCAACATTAAGGTATATACCTAAATTTTGACTGTCAGAAATGACAGCTGTTAAACACATGTTTTTGCAGATCATTTGGTTTGGCGTAAGGATACATAATTTGGTCTGGTAGCTTTTCAAAGCAGTCAGCTGTGAGCTGTCAGTCAGCAGCAAAGAAGCCATGGGGCTACTGCACATCACATGACTTTTTTAAATGTTTATTAGAACTAACTTCATAGCTTTAGTACAGTATTTTGGATTGGTGGTGAGCGAGCAAGTAAATAATCATATTTATTTGTTCAAACACACTATTCCCTCAATCTCTGAATGTAGATCTTTAGTGGCCCCTCTTTTTTCGGCTTATTACACTGATCAAAGAAATTATGATAAAAGAATAGTCACAAATGAATTCTAAAAGCATGAAAAGTTCTTAGTAACTTATAAGAATATGAGCTTCCATCTGTTCAGTTCAATCTGTAGTTAATAATAATAATAATAATAATAATATTTAGCACCGCCTCTTACTACCCGTTCGGGTTATATGCTAATCTGTAGTTGATGAAGTTGTTGAGTGGTCTGTTTTTTCAGCCACTTAACAAGCCTTGTTTGTGTAAGTTAAGATCTACAGATTATATTGGACTTCAAACAAATTACAACTTAAGGAACCCAACCAGTATTTAAAGATAAGCCCGGAGGGATGTTCAATAGTGTAGGCTAGTGATTAAGACTGGAGATTTAACATTGTAAATGCGACAAAATTAACATAATTAGATTACCATAATGTAGTCTACCTATTAAATGAGATATTGGAGCAGGATGTCCAATCACTTGCAAATGTCTGAAATGTCTTGAACGTTCCACCGAATGTACCTTCATCATCAACCATACAATGGGAGTCATCTTCCTTGATTCCTTGGAAGGCATCATGTTTTTTAATAGCTTCTTGCGTTAATCCTCCTTGGCCTAATAAATACAAAAATGCGTACTGGTAGTTAAAACATAAGGTTATAGCCTAGGGCCTATATAAAATTACATCATAATATGATTTGTTAGAAAGTTATTATAATTGGTGTTTTGAGGGGTGTCGACACAATAGGATCAATGTTAGAAAAACTTATGCTTTAAAAATGAAAATACAAGTCATACTACCGGTATATAGATTTTGTTTAGGGACATTTTATTTTTTACGTTACGAGGTACAGTTTTCAATAGGACATTTTTAGGAGACAATCAACACACTATATTAAGGCCAATATGGTAAGAAGGCTATATAAAGTAATACAAAAAATATAGGCCTAATAATTAATAATGAAAATGAAAGGCCCTTTAGTAGCGCTTACATTTTTCTAACTTACTCAAAATTTCTGTAGGTAGGTTTGTAAATATTTATCCAAACATTATTGATATATTAGTCAATCACTCTCAAAGAGTATTAACACCTATACTATAGTATTTTTCATATACCACTTGTCTGTCACACCAGTAAAGAATTTGCTTATATTTATATGGTGAGTAATGAATAATGATGAGATTTGTCCCACCTTGTTTAGTTTCTATTCTATACAGTAATAGCTCTGAAATTACATAACTTTGAAAGAAAAGCAAGGTCACCTTGGAATAAATCAATTTATATGATTGTTAAATATGTGTTTGTACAAAACTCTACCTTGGATTGCCTTAAAGTAGTACAGTACTTTAACAAAACTTGTAGTTTGTTAAACAAATGGTCATAACTTACTTTTAATTAAATGAAACTTACCACACATTTAAATCTTAAGCCCAGCTGTCCAATGACAGTTCAATGTAAACCATATAAACAAATTATAAAGTGTGAGATGGATGGTAGGCTGTATCCAAAGAACCTCAATATTCCTTCCGATCTTAACTCTTTTAACAGAGGTCTGCATTAGCTTATTTTAAAATCGTTTACACATATTTACAACCATCCTATTTTTATACCAAAAATCTTGCAAACTATGGCTGCAGCCTATCTGAATAGTCTATAGCCCCAAGGGCCTTTGTGGGGATCCTTGCGTTATCATCTTGATAAAATATATATTTGTCACACAGCTTTGATGGAAGAATGCATCAGATTGTTCAAACAAACTTGTGTGATTTGTTTTTTAATGTAATATGACATAAACCATATGTTTTATAGGCCTACTCAAGCAGAGAAAAAGATCATTAGTTTATATGCCTATGATATCACAAAAATCATACCAAGATAGTGTGAGGATGTGACAAAGACGAGTTATCAACCTTGAACTAAGGATATGACACTATATCGGGACCTTCAGTGATAAATTAAACTGCTCTACACTAGGCCTAAATTTGCCCACATCCTTATCAATTCAAGTAACATGGGCGAAATCTGAGGACGAATAACTATAAAATTCGGAGACTAATTGTAAATCCGGCAAATTTATTTTAGTCTTCCCGTTCATTAGCTAATGTTTATATCAATATTATATTAATGTTTCTTATCACTATGTTGGCCCTATAGCTGCTTGAGTAATAATATGGATAAAGTAACCCTAAAGTTACACTCACCCAAGTTTTCTTGAAAAAAACGAGACTTTGCTATTTCTCTATATTTTTTGGTTTCTGGATTACTACTGGAACTTTGACCTTTGGGCCATCTCTTTCCTTTTCCTTTTGCTCTTGGTCGAAATTTTCCCATTATGTCTAAACTAAATTATATTTGAAATAGCTACTAAATGCGCTTTATTTCTTATTGAATATCCTGGTTCTCTTGAATTTACAATTAGTGTATAAGCTTACATATCACATTTTTCGCACTAGCACATGTTAAAACCAAACAAAATTAGATCTTGCTTATCTATGGTTAAATGGGCTGGGCACTCTATAGGTACAACCTGAAACCAAGTTAGTACGGCGGCCAACCGCTTGAGCGTTGCGGTCGCGTATGACGTTGTTGCTTGTTTTGAAATTTGAAATTTTTAATTCATCTTGTTCAAAATGGCAAACTCTTTGTTCTGTGTTCAAGGAAGATAAATAGCTATATATATTTTCTGTTAAAAAGGAATTTTAATTTTATTATAACATATAATAATTGGTTAGGCAGTTAATTTAATTTCATAATGGGAGGGGTGAAGAAATGTTGTGTTCCTGGATGTTAGGATAAAACATCTCCTCGTCATCGTTTTCTTGTATATGAAAAAGATATTTATATTTATGAATCATGGCTAAAGAGGATTCAAAATAACAAAATAGCTTTAATGCATCCGATGCAGGTTTACAACACATTCAGAATATGTGAAAGTCATTTTATTCCCTCATGTAGAATGGAAGCTTCCAAAAGGCTGAAACCATATTCTTTGCCAACGTAACATTTACCAGGTAGGTCTAAAACTTATTATATTTTGATATCACAGATTTTAGTTATTAGATAAAGCTTAATTGTTGGTAGCTATTTTTTTCTCATCAGGAATGCAATAAAATATATTAAATATAAATATATTTTATTAATAATAAACTCACATAACCTGAGAATAAACACTATTTAACATTAATGCCAGAATATTGTGTATTAGTACTAACTTTAATTTATATATCTAGGGTAGGTCCCATGTATTTTATATAGCCTACAATTAAGATATATAGATAGAGGTACCTGGTGCCTAACTTAGTTTGAACATAGGCTATATTTTGTGAACTAAAATATGTTTTACTTGAGTTATTGAGTATGTACCTACTACATTTATAATATTTTTAAAATTTTATTTTAGAATTCTATGAATAACCTTCAGAGAAGAATTCTATTCTCAATCCTTACGGGCCATTAGTTGGGCCTGAAAGTGGTAAGTACCATTTTATACTCCAATTTAGGCCTAATATAATCCCAATTTATGTTTGATATAAATTTGGCTGGAATTTGATGGTAGGTCGTAACAAATATGTTCAATTGTTACCAGTACTAGTCACTTTGGTGAGTTTTGTTTTGAATTGTTAATATAACTTTTTTTAATAATCTCTAATTTAGTATCATTGACTATGCCTAATTTTTGGGAGTGTTTAAATAGTATTATAAGTTTAGTGACTCTGGTTATGCTAGAAGAAGGAAAAAGTAATCTAAAAGGGATATTCAGTTATAAACCCAAATCGCTGACAATTAGTGTCACTAGTAACAAACTACGGTTCAATCGTTCAAGCATTCAAAGTTGTAAAGTTGCGGAACGTTGCTGAAACCAAGATGCAGCGAGTGCTATTTCTAAATGTAGTCATCGAAATTATTTAATTAATAATATAATAACAAGCAAATGTATCAAAATGGCTGATGTTTTATTGTGATAAATGGAGTAAACCGAGCCTGTAGATAGTGTTTCCTAAATGAAAAAAATAATTTCTCAAAAGAAGATATGGGGATAGTACACATACGGTAGAGCTTCCCCCCCCACCCCCCCCTCCCCAAACCAACATATCATAAGTTGTTTTGTGTATCTCTTAAGGCCCTCGGCTTATCTAGGTTACCATGTACATGATACTAGGCAGCAATTTTTTTTAAATCTTTATAAAAATGCAGAATTCATCTGTAACGACCACACATTCCTTTCATGAAGTAACCCCAACTCTTGTAAATGAATAACTATTGTTATTTTGTATTGTATAAAAAAATCTTAAACATCTTATAATGCATTAATGAAAAGTAGACTTTCAAATAGTTTAGGCATATATTGTAACTAAACAAAGAAACTGACATAATTTTTATATAGTGTAGATGAGGTGTACTTTAGCAGCCACTTGTATTTTAAAGATGATCTCACATTTGATAATTTCTTTCTTGTTCCATTCTTGTGCCATTTGAATGTTCTTTTAGGAACTACACTTTTGAAAGAGAAACCTGAATGTGAGTCATCATCATCCCAAATCTCGGTTCCAGTTGCACAGTCTGATTCTCTGAATATGAGCTGTGAAGTTTCCAACACATTTGGTAATCATAGTTAAATTTTACTATACATAACACTGTACCATGTCAGCTTTTAATCCCGTTCCCCTCACTACCACCATTCCCCCCATGTCTCAGATTTGAAGGCTTTTTTGTTTATTCGTTGTTCTTATGAAGTATATCAAAAATAAAATTAAAATAAAACATTTTTGCAACAGTAGTTTTTTTTAATAAATCTATAAAAATTGCAAAAATGGCCAAATTTTGGTTTGTTTCAAAACGGAAAAGTCTATATAGACCTGCAATTGATAAAGCTATAAAGATCTTTAAAGCTCTTTTGAAGGGCTTTATTTTGATACGTAGCACAACATACTTTTAAAAAGTCATTTTTTAACACAGCTTTTAAAATTCCTGTCAAAAGAAGAATTAATTTTTGGGTGTTTGTCCCTTTAAATCATAACAACATCTTTCTTTCCTGGCATCACTCTGCTTATATCATCTCTGTTATATAAATCAAGAACAAGCTGAACAGCTGTTTTGTAATCTAAAGGATTACAGCATTTTACAGAAAGCACTGTCAAGTTGGCATTTTTTCTTGATTTGCCATAATTAAATTTAAAAAGTCTCACTAATTTTTTTTTTTCAAACATGTGATCTGACCTTTAATTTGACACACACTTAAAGTAGCATACAATTTTCCAGTCTATTAAAAAAAAATTCACAAAAATATAAGTTTCACACAAAAATTGAAAAACAGGTTCACAACATGACACCATACTTTAAAATAAGAAAAGTCTTAATAGTTTAAAAGAGTTTATTTTGTTCTTCCTAACAGGTCCTAATTAAGTCATAAAATTAAAATACCAGTGAAAATTAGACCTAACTAATATTTACTAAATGAGAGAAATGGTCACTTTGGTTGAAGTTATTATACTAGTGCATAAAATGTTTCTTTGCTATTATTACATATGAGCGAATAATATATAACATCTACACATGCTAGTAGGCTCTATGACAGTCACTACAAGGTGTTTATATTCATTCACAGGACTTAGGACCAACAAAAGTCAACTGAGTAGAGAGCTTCCTACTTCAACAAGTATCGAGGTTAAATTAGGACCAACTGGTGGCCCTTCAACTTCATTTTCATTATGTGATGCAACGGAAACCTGTGATCCCACTGGTGAGTCAAGTACAAAAAACAGTTTAAACTGGGCCGTAGCAGTGTGCTAAGGGGCTGAACCAACCCTCCCACACAGCCAATTTAAATAAATAATTTAAACAACACCTAATTATCTCACATATATACATTCTATAGCCTAAGCTATTGGGTGATTGGGAGGGTTTGAAACCACACAAGTATCATATTCTGAAAATTTGAAAAATGACACCTGGACACGAGAATCTAACCCGGGACCTCTGGCTTAGTACGCCAATGCTCTACCACTGAGCTATCCAGGATTCATCCCGTGCCCAGGGTCATTCTCCACTCATATTTTAAGGCAATGAGTCTGTGATGGACAAGCATTGGCGTACTAAGCCAGAGGTCATGAGTTTGATTCCCGTGTCCAGGTGTCATTTTTCAAATTTTTCAAAATGCGATAATATATATTCCTTAGATAATGTTTTCTTTAACACCTCATCTTACTTCCCATTTTGCTTATTTACTTAAGTATTAATTACACTAATGGGTTAAGGATATGCTTCAAAGGAAGTTAACCCACATTTGCTTGGAAGGAAAGTAGAAAATCATTTTAGAAAAAACCACACTCAGTTCACCCGAACGAGATTCAAACCTCGCTCTCTCCATCCTTGGCAGTAAAGTCCAACACAAGACAGACACGTTAGACTACTACTTCACCAAGGCGGATCCTCAGATAATTCAATAATACATTAACTTGTGACAACTTATTCACTTCATTGCAATATTTTTGATAGTTTTACATTGAGATAGATCATTATATTGTTTTAGGCTCAAGAAATGTTCCTGAAGGCATTTTACGAGCTGTGAACTCAACACGACAAAATCAGCTGACACCGAAAGCTAGGCATATGTACAAGGCATCTTTGAGACTTAAGCGGCAAGCTTCTATTTTAAAGAAGAAAAACTCTTTTTTTCGAAAGCGTCTACAAGTGGCAGAAGAAATGTCAACTTTAGCTCATTTCCAGGAATGGGGTAAGGATGTGGACAATGTAACGTATAAATTTTTAATATCACGATTAAGAAACAAACCTTTCAAGGCAAAGGGCAGACGTTTCACTTTAGATGACAAGATATTAGCTCTTTCTCTCTTTAGGCAAAGTGGGAAAGGCCACAGAATCTTATCTAAAGTATTCGCTCTGCCATCTCGAAGGACAATGATAAGATTGTTGAGTAAGGTTCTGTTCAGTCCTGGCTTAAACACCAAGATCATGAATAATTTAAGGCAAAGCGTTTGTAAATTATCAGAAATTGACAAATATTGCAGCCTTATCTTTGACGAGATGGTGATTGAACCACAGCTAAAGTATTCTGACAGTTCAGACAAGGTTACTGGGTTTGAAGACTTTGGTGGGAGAACTACTTAAAACATAGACAACGCAAAATGTAAAGGTGTTTTACAAAGTGTAGGCAACACATTGTATATAGACACTAAAAAAACTAATGATTATGACCTATTTGATTGTATACAGTGAACCATATTTTTACCATAACGCCTAACTTTGATGGTTCAAATACAAAAGAAATTAATAATAACAATACACAATTTGAAAGAGTGTGCTAGGTAAGTTAAAATTGCCAAAAGAGGGGGAAAATATCAGCAATGCCCACACAATATAGAACAACTGCGGGCAGTTCCCCACGGCCTACCTCAACAACAAATACCATTTAACCAGAACGAAACTATGCCTCAGAAAAGATTATCTTACAGACTTTGATTACTATGTGATGCCTAAGGATTAACGTAAAAAGGGAGTAAGAACAAAATTCATCATCCTATGTTGTTTATTAGATACCAATAAAGAATAATTATATATAAATATATGATATATAAATAATATTGGCCTAAATTATTGTGGTTAACTATCACATTCATACCAAGTACACTACCATCTGTTTTCATTACAGTTATCCAAAGTGATAGATATCAGCTGTCGGCATAGTGATATATTAAGGACTACTTCTAGTAACATTTTGAGCTGTCATCCAAGTAAACTAAGGTCGAGAATGAAACAACAAGTGTGTCCAAACAAAATATCTCATTCTTGTATACTATAATTATATATTATGTGTTGTATTTACATCCATTTTTTTAATTGTGTGCATCATTTATATAGTCTAAAAATTTAATTTTTGACAAAATTGGAGTTCGATTTCACACAAATCGAGAACACATTTTCTTAAATCAGAGCAATAATGACAACCAATGTAACTGATTTTTAAACTGCACCAAATACTTATGCTAATGGTACATATATGTTTTGCAAAAAAAAATTAGCTGTATGTGATTGCATTATATTATAATCTAGGGTTGTGCAAAATCACTATTTAAATAAGAAGTCGAAGAGAAGCTTAAAATATGTGAAGAAAAGTCGAAGTCAAAGATAAAGTTTATGTTTTTGCTCATAACAAGTCTTTCAATTTTTTAATGGTGACCTGGTGGTTTAGCGGTGAGGCATTGGACTTCGTCGCTGAGGGTGTGGGGTTCAATCATCTTTCTCCGGCACAGATTTATTTAATTGACAAACTCTTCCTTCACCTCTAACAAGATGTGTATTAATTACAGTTTGTGAATGTGTGGAATACCAGGCCTCCACCGTGGTTCGGATCCCACGTTAAACTTTAGGTCCTCCATTTCATCTCACAATCACCCTACCATTACACATAAGGGTTAGTGTGTATAACTCGAACGGGTAGTAAGACGGGGTGCAAATAATAATAATAATTATATTAATTTTAATTTTCTATTTGGTACATCTAGGCATACTAAAAGATTTTAGCTAATATCTCAGAATGAAGGAAGAGGAATGATGGAAGGCTAGAGGAAGATGGAGGCATTTGACTAAACTGACCTGGCCGCAGGCAAAAAGCAGTTAATGATTATGATTAGGATCAGAATATAACTATGCGAATTTTATAGATATCATTAATCACTCATCGGTGTAAAAAAACTGTTTATTATATGTCATATTTAGTAAGAGATTTCAAATCTGGGCATAATATACTGAAGTTTTCTTAGTCCTTCAAAATGTTTCGAAGATGTGAAGGTTATGAGTGTCAAAGCAAATAAGATTTAACCTTTGACTTCAACTTTGACATTTCAAAGCTTTGAACATTCTTTTATAATCTACTTTCTTACTCTATGTCTATGACATTAGGACATTAGATTTATCTGAATACACAACCCTTCCTTCACCTCTGCCAAAGTGTGTGCGTTTCACACTTTTGGAAAGTAAAGAATATCGAGCCCCCATGTGTAGTTCTGGCAAGCCTATTCTTGTAATCAAATTGATTTCATTTTACAAAAAGTATAAATGAAAATGTTTATATTATTTTACCACGATTGAAGAGATGGATTCCAAAACACGCTAACTTAATATGTAGATTTTTCAAGTAAACGCCAAAAAAAGGCTTTTGTTCATCAAAACTAATAGTGGCATTGTCACTGACTCCTGGTGGGTACCGCAATGTTTCCTCATAAACGACTCTTAGTCATAGACTACTGTGGCAACTACGCACGTGATGTGACTTGAGGTTGGTTTGGGAGACATAAATGTAAAACTATGTTCAGTTTAGAATACATGCTTTATTTAATACATCTGTTTGTTATACTCTCACTGTAGTTTGGAACATACCACTTTATTTTATTCCTAGGGAAAGAAATGATAGTATACAAATTGTATATACATGAAAAGGCAAAAAATTGACTTAGTGTGTTTTGGAATCCACATCTTCAAATACAGTATGACTCATCTAAAGATTAAATAGAGTAATAATACTAACAATTATGTGATTGTTTTATGTTTATCATTAGACATGTGTCACCATTTGTAAAAGTTCAAATTTTTGTGTTTGTATCTTTGTATGGACTTTGATTTAGCTTACTAATGTATGTGAATAATTTCCCCTCTATGGCACTGTTGAATTAAACGTTTACCTCTTATAATGTGTGTTGAAATACAAAACATTAAACTATTTTAAAGTATTAGCAATGTTTTCTTTTCACTGATACTGTTATTTTAAAGTCACCCTTATAATCCTGTGTCCTTAATATAGTTTGGGTGATAAGTAAGAAATGATTAATGATGAGATATGTAAAAACTAGATACTGGTAGTTAGTTTAAATACTTTGTAAGGCTAGTTTTAAAATATCTAGGAACACAGAAACTGAAAATTTGGAACTGAAATGTGTTACTATATTTGTTTATTATGTTTGATTAGCAAACATAAAACACCTAATGACTGTAGAAATGAGCAAGCAGACCAGCATTTACCAGATGATAGTATATTTTCTTATAATAGTCTTCCTTTTCATATTTTTTAATTAGCAAAAAAAAACAGGCAAGATTAAAATATGTATATAGCACACTCTTGCACTAAAATTGTAGTTCAGCGGCCAGCCACTCAAGCGCTGCAAATCGTGTTCTATCTACTCAACAGAGAGTGTCCATTCTATATATCTCCTTTATCTATGGGTTATACCAGAGACTCTATTGATACTGGTTAAACTCCACAAAGTTAACTGTTTTTTATGATTATCTAAGGCCGTTGATTCCACAGATCAAATTAACACAATGCTATTTTATAAATACAACAATATTATGGATAATTAAGACTACACTCTTAAATACAAAAGAATAACTATGATATATGTTATAATAATTGTTATTGGCGTGTCTTACAAAATTTAAGATTACGATGAAAAATATTAGGTAAATGTGGTTTTCAACAGTTACCGACTTTGTTGCTTCAAAGCTAAAATGACTAGTCATTTGTCTCTCAGCTGACCAAATGTATTTACATATAAAATTAATCTGTGGAGAAAATGACTTGGTAAGAGCTAAAAATAGGCTTATATATAATTGTTTGAAATAATTTTAAAATGAATAATTAGATAAATATACTAGTTTAATTAAAGTTGAACATAGCAATGTATTTAACTAAGTAAATGTGCCCTTGCACCCACCTAACCTAACTCCTAGTTATTTTCGTTTTCACAAGGGAACCTTTTCTTAGTGTTGAGTATTCTTCTTATATTTCAACCCCCTCCACAACGTGTCCACCACTACATTTTCGCTAGAGCTGTTTCACTTCAAAAGTTCGTTGTCACTGAACTGTCAACAAAAAAGTTGGTACATTTAAAAAACAATCTCAAATAGGCCTTGTAATATTAATAGTTTCCTTGATTTAAAAATAAATTAATAAGCAACATATCTGATTACCTTACTTCTGACCGGTATTGTTAACAATTCTTTAAGCAGGCTACTTGTTAATCTTCAGGCACCTTTTAATATTTCTCACATTGCTCATCTCCCCTTAATGTATATAGCCTAGATAAGTTTAAGACACATGTTACAACATTAACTACCTTAAAATAAATTACACCTTTTCCATAGTTGCATCAGTTCCACTATCAGTATATATTTTTCGAACACAGGGTGTCTACCATCAGGGAAAACAGGAATTAGCAGGTAATTTGAAGTTGTCAAGGTAAAAACGGGAATAACTCGGGAATTTTAATACAAATTAAAAAAAAGTTTATTTGGATATTAAAACTTATTATGAATAAATCAATGAAAAGGGGGGGAAGCGGTAGAAGGGTGCGACATACTGTCGAGTCAGGATTTTTAAGAATTGATCAGTGGAAATCAGGGAAAAAGTCGGGAATTATATTGGTCAAGTTGTGTAGACACCATGGAACACCACATCATTTATTATTTTCTCTTTTTTCGTTCTTTGCTTGCAAAAAGTCTCTTCTAACTATCTTAATTTACTGTCTAAATTTGGTCTTTTCCCGCATCACAATCGTTCTACTTTTTCAAAAACAGTGTGTCCAGCAATCTGTAAAACCTGTAAAAGGAATTTCATCTAATTTTTGGAATTTTCACATATTTCCTAAAAAAATATTTTTTTAAATTATTGTTATTTAGCACCGCGTCTTACTACCGTTCGGGCTATACGCTTTAAGTACTAATTACGCTAATGGATTAGTAATTCGGAAGGTTGTATTAGAGGAAGTGAAACCGTATTTGTGTGGAGGGAGAGTGGGAAACCATTTAGGAAAAACCACCCCCAGTTCACCCAACCAAGATTTGAACCTCGATCTCCCCATCCTCAGCAGTCGAGCACAATACGACTAGCGCGTTAGCCAACTACGCCACCAAGGCGGGTCACTAAAGAAGTATGCAACTTTTATTTACAATAGTCAAAATTACATTTTTCTTTCAGTTAGCAATACATAGATAAGTTACCACAAATCTTTCATCGGCAATGTTTAGAGATTTTATTCACTTTATTATATACACAAGGGTACATAGAATCGAATCACAACAAGATTTATAAATTTTTAATACCTTAAATAAACACTACATTTAAACAAAACTTGACTACACATCGCCCAAATCACTATCTAAATTTAAGTAACCTATTGATGATGGCGTGCTATTTTCCTGTGCTGCTTTGCATTACAGCCGTAATCCTACCAGGCCTGTGGAGTTTGAGTCATAAGTAATTTTGGGTGGAGTAAAAAATATACCCTACACTGGCTTCAAAATAAAAACTTATAATATTATAACATTATATGGTAACTAGGACTGTATCATTTTGATTTTATACTTTTTTTTTATTCTTTAGGACCAATATTTATAGGCCTAATATGGATTGACAAATTTATCCAAATATGCCAAAAAAGCTTCCTATGAAGTAATCTATGTTTTAGTATTTTTCTGCATTAAATTTTGTATTACTAATTAATATACTTTAGACATTTATGAAGGAGTCTTGAGTCAGTATAAAAATAGAGGAGTCGGAGTCGAAGGCCTGGTGTACCTACTCCACAGACCTGGATTCTGCATGTTAAGATTCGGATGGACATCTTGAGGTTATGCAAATCTCTCTCTTCCAAGTAGTTCCATGTATTATAACCTCACCAGAGGTGCGTCTATGTAGTTATAGCAGTCGACACACCAACCCTTCCACCCCTCTATACTACCCCACCTTTCAGAGTGTCCTTACATTCCACAGGCAACCCCCCCTCCTATTCCTTTCAACTTTGTTGCTTGCTACTCAACAAAAGACAAGCTATCACCTTTGATCTCTCCAAGGAATGATGCCGAGTTTTGAGCTGCAATCTCGGGGTTTTATTGAATGACATCCAAAGTCAAAGGACAAGGGCTCGAATCAATATCAAAGTATAATGTTTCTAAGTTACCTTAGGAAATCATTATTTACAGTCAATTGTGACATATTTATTTAGTTTGTTTATTACTGTAGACATTTTTAAAAATATAATGCCGTCTGACTGTTTGTAACTTGGCTTGTTCTATAACTGAAACCATTTTACCGTTTGGCTTAAAACTTTGTATCTGGGGTTTTCACAAGGTCCTCCCTCTGCCCTGAGGGATTTTTGATATTAAATATCTAACCCTAGATTTAAGGCTAGTTTATTGAAAGGCAAAAATAAAATAGATCTATTTTCTCTAAATTTGCTCTAATGATTTTGATTAAATTTAATATATAAACACTGTTTATCATTATAAACACGATGGACATTTTTATTTTCTCATGAACCTGACTTTGAGGGAACTTTACATAGGGGAGATTTTCAAATATTTATCATTTCTCCTCAACTATTTGAGACTAGTGATAACTTATCATTTTAAAGTTGTAGTATTACTATTAAATGTAAAAATCTTTTATTTGTAATATGGTTTTATAAAACCAATAAGCTTTGAGCTATAAACAAATATATATACTTTATAATCAGGGGTGTAGTGGAGTGGGAACCTGAGAGAACGCCGTTCTGGCAGTGCCTTTCATGGAAAAATATTCAAAATATTTTTTTTAGTAAAGTTTGATACTTTGAAATTCTAAGTTAACTAATTGAGTTTATATCAATATTATGTTAAAACTTTTTTCATACTATTAATCAATAAATTCTGATGAAATTTACAGTGCTCTATGTGAATTACCTGGAATTTTAGGGGAAGTACGTTAAGTAAGTTTCTGCCTTAGCAATCATTAAAAGATGCTCCAAATATCTTCTAGAGGCACTTATGTTATGCAATTTTTCGCCTTCAGCGATTTGGGTTCCCAAAACCCCACTTCAACTTTGGGATTGCTACAACCTTGCGTTTCGGTACTGCTAAATATACGACTACACCACTGTTTTTAATACAGGTCTTTGAAAATGAATTTAATTCTGATGCTCTTTGGTTGACAAAAATGTTTCTCTTTTCTAATTTTTTCTGTAACAGTGTTCTTAGTTACCAAATGCCATAGAGTCAGGGGTGGCCCGAGGTAAATTTTGCGTACGAGTGATATTGCTTTTTGGCGCCGTTCTATGTAACTGTTGGATAATAGTCCATTCACCATAGGAGTGTAGGTAACTAACAGCTAGCAAAAGTTAGCAGATCAAATCTCATGCATCCATTTGCCAAACCATATGATCTGCAACGACCATAATATGTTGATTTATTGTCACTTTTGGTAATCAAAACTTTCACAAAAACAATTTTATTTTTAATTTGGTTTTTCTTTTGGCAGTTCTTAAATCTTCTGCTAGCTGCCAGTTTCCACATTTCTCATGGTGATTGTATTCTCGGAAAATATTAAAATAATACCCAAACCTAATATAGCCTGGGCGTGATAGGAAAATAATTGAAGGGGAAACTCCATAAATGTTAAACATATGCTAAACGTTTCACTTAGAGATTGTACAAAAACTGTTAGGTTTACAAATAAAGCCATAAGAACCTGTTCTGTAGAAAATGTCATCCTCTATTTTTTATTATAAGTTTAACAAACACTTTAACATTATGAACGATTTACATTATAATTGCAAAAAAAAAAAAAGTTTTAGGGCGCCATTATTTCAAGCTGCCAAATGTAAAATAACTTTTTTAAGAGTGGCACTAGATTCTAACATGTAAAATTTCATGCTAGTATCAAAAATTGAACGTTTGTTAAGCTTAGAAACTCCACTATCACGCCCTGTCTACATTAGGTTTGGAGTTGTTAAGTTTGGCGACTATTTTCATATTACGCCCAGGCTACGTTAGGTTTGATGATTATTTTCATATCCCACACAGGCTACGTTAGGTCATGTCTAGCTCTGTTTGGCGCCCCGGGCAACCGCACGGTTCACATGAACCTTAAGCCACCCCTGCATAGAGTAACTGTGTATATTAGTTCATTTATGATTTTTGGTTTAGTGTTTCTACAACAATGTGTATACCTATTATTTCGTTTCACAAATCTCACGAGCTCTTAGTAAATATATATTTCAAGATAAAAGTGAGAGAAAGTTTGTGTGGTACGCCGTACCATTTATTTTTTATTACTAAAATACAAAATTGCCTTTACCTCTATGTGAGTAGATTTGTGTACCTATAATTTCTAAGACGCTTTTATTATTATTATTGGAGATTACCGACGTATCGACACAACTAGAGGTTATGTAACATCATTAAAATCATTCTACTTCTGTTAACTTGTACGACAAGCTCCATAATTTCTGAATCCCCATTTTAACAACCTGTATGTATGTGTGTGTGTAATTTCTCTTAAAAAAAGATGTCTTAAACTAAAATAATTTGATGATTATTTTCAGGGACAGAAATAATAGCTATGACACACATACCCACCCTCTCCTTAGTAAACTTCTGAATGCGCCACTGAATCTTAATAGCTTCAAAATTAATTTTGCTATAAGTGGGAAAAAGTCTTATTCGTCTATAAAACATGAATAAAACTATTTAGTGAAATTCTTTCCACGTATTCTTACAAAACCAATGTTTTACAAATAGGTTTTATCTAATCAAGAAACACTGTTTATGCAAATTATTTATAAGGTAAACATAATCAAGTCTACTCTATAAAAAAAACTTTTAACATACCGTAGTTCATGCAAATACATCTCATAGAACATTTTCAAAAACTAAGGTTTGGAGGTAATAGTAGTAACAAGGTGACAGAATATTAGTGTCCAGTCCAGGGTTTTACCTGAACTGGAAATAAATGTGAGAAGGGAAGGGGGAGTAGCGGGGCTTACAGAAAAAAAAGATGGAAAGATAGTGACTGCCAAAAAGGGGTTGGGGAGGAGAAGGAGAGGGGCTTCCGGAAGCAGAGCAATCTACCAGGAAGCTACTGAACTTGTTCAACAGCTTAGACATGATTTAATTTGAAAATATCAAATTTTGTAAACATTATTGTATCATAAATATTCGTCGTGTATGATAGAACATTATCTTATTCTCTATATTATTATAGAGAATAAGATAATGTTCTATCATACACGACATTGTATCATAAATATTCGTCGTGTATGATAGAACATTATCTTATTCTCTATAATAATATGATAACTTCAAAACTATATTCTTGTATTTCATGTTTTATTTAATTTTAATTGAATTGAAATTACATCTTATTGTAAACAGTTAATATTAACTTGTAACTTTTTTTATTAACATGGTTAATTTTAAATTTACAAGTTTAATATAATACAAAAAACTGCATGTTGTTATTATGTATATTTTCTAAGCAATAGAGTAAACAACTTTATTGTTTTTATATAGTAGGTATCCATCCGAATCTTAAAACAGATATGCACACTAAAATGGTGTGACGTGATTGTACGATGTGTAACACCCATGTTTAATTACTACATTGAACAGTTTATTGTATATATAATTATAATATTATAATTAAATTATAATTATAATTTTCAGGTGATCGGTTAAATTAAAATGGGTTGGGAAAGTGTTTTAATAATGAATAGAAACAACTCTTGTTATTTTCATGATGTCATCACTATTATGTTCTGTAAGATACAATGTAGCAAAGGTGAATGAGGTTATTTTAAGAAAGAAATTGTATAAAATTGGATGGATATAGAGTACAAACCTCCTTGAAACTAATAAATAATGTCTCTTCAACAATTTTTAAACTGAATTTTTGCAAGGTGATCTTTTACTGTTTCAATATGATCTCACTAAAATCAAACTAAGATTGCACTACCCAATAAATAGTCCATTCCTTTAGGCTAAAACCCTTTTTAACCCCTTAATTAATTTATACAATTTCATAATGTGTATGTGTCAAAATATATTATTAAATCAAGTTGATATTTTAATAAAATAATGTTTGTGATATAATGACTGGAAAAGTTGGCATTTGGCTAAAGAAGCCTGGAAAAGTCAGAAAATTTAAAAATATAATTTGTCTGGACACTGAAAAATCACTCATCAAGTAAATTACCCATAAAAGAGTTTTAATAATAATATTTAGCACCGCGTCTTACTACCCGTTCGGGTTATATGCTTTAAGTACTAATTATTCTAATGGATTAGGAATTGGGAAGGTTGAATTAGAGGAAGTGAACCCGCATTTGCGTGGAGGGAGAGTGGAAAACCATTTCGAAAAAAACCCACCCAGTTCACCCAACCGAGATTCGAACCTCATTCTCCCCGTCCTCAGCAGTCGAGCTCAACGCGACAAGCGCGTTAGCCAACTACGCCACCGAGGTGGGTTAAAAGATTTTTCACCCCAAATGTATTTATTAATGTTTTTATATTAATTTTAGCATCTTACAGTACTTATATTATGATCCTTTAGACTTGATTCTTTGTATGGTATTAAAATTAATATAGTGTATTAAAACAAAGTGTAATGATCAATAAGCAATGCTTAGCTTTGTGTTTTACCAATAGCCTTAATTTCTGTGTTTCAAAATTCTGCCATTACTTTCACAGTATGTATGTATGTATGTCACAGCAGAAAATTAGGTGTGATATGCAGTAATAGCCTTGACTGTCATACATCACGGTCCAATAAGAACATAAATGAAGTTGATGGTATGAGCAACAGCCATACTAATTCATACTTACTAATATTTTAAATCAGGGTGGCCACAGACAGGCAAAACAGGAAAAACCTGGGATAGTCAAGGAATTTGAAAACTGAGAAATATGATAATCACCAAAAAGTCAGGGAATTTGACCATAAAACAGAGAAAATTAGGCATTAACTACATTAAATCAAAACAAGAGACTTCAATATTACACAAGTAGTTAGTTAACTCCTCTTAAATATGGAAAACGGCAATTAACGTCAAGTAAACTAAGAATCAATCTTGGACACATTGTGACACTTTAATTATGTTCTTACCTGCTTCAGTGGCTGTCGGATGCACTGAGGGGGATTTTTCCTAAATGGTTTTATAAGCCTTCCTAATCCCTAACTCATTAGTATAATCAACACATAGGTGTACAACCCGAATTGTTAGTAAGACGTGGTGTTAAAAAAATTCTTTAAGATAAACAAGGTAAAGAATTTTTTAGGTTTAGCTAGAATGATAGGTCATAATCATATTCACTAGATAATATCCACTCAGGTATTATTTACACTTGCCTGTGGGAGTAATTAACAAAAATCGAAAAAGCAAAAATGATAGTGTTCATATAACCGGTTTAGACTCATTCCTCAATAATATTACTGAATCTTTCTATTTTGAAAACACCATATTGATTACTGAATCCTTTTATCGTGATCCTCTAATACTTGAATGTTTACATTCACTCTAACTGGTTTTACCATTGATATTGACTTTTTTAACAGTAAATAGTTTATTTAAAATATTGTAGTGCATGTTATAATCAAAACATTTAAATTGTGGTGTGTTTGTAAAACTGGTCTCCACCACTAAGTAGACCTATATTTAAATTGTATACCATCACTTTTGCTGTGATTGTCTAAATAGCCTTTTGAAAGCCACATTCTTTTTATTGATAGCAACATATCGGCTAGAACTACTCTCACCCTTGCCCCACGCACACAAAAGTAGACATAACTTTGATGGTCACCCTCTTTAACACCAATCTATGACAGACCAAGGAGATAAAGCGTAAACTGTTCACAAGATTAATATGCACATTTGGTCTTAGTTGATTGACATGTTAATGCATAGGCCAACTGTGTTAGTAGTGGCACAATCTTGAAATACAGAAATACTAAAACTAACCCTTCTATTATTGTTATAATGTAATATTAACTTTATTTGGGTATAAATAGCTATGAAACTTGCTGCTTTAGTGGTTTCATGGTCTAAGGCATCACTTTCCTACTAGACTAGACTGCTGATGATGGTGAGATCAAGGTTCAAATCTCACTCAGGTATACTGAAAATGGTTTTTCTAAAATGGTTTTCCACTCTTTCTCCATGCAAATTTGGGTAGCCTACACTTCTTCTAAATATAACCTTCCTTATTCCTAAAATCCATTAGCATAACTAGTAAATAAGCATATAACCCAAATGGGTAATAAGATACAGTGCCAAAAATAAAGCTATAAAACTTGCAGGCTTTACAATTATTTTTTGTTTTTTAATGGTTTTAAGGAACCCCCTGCGTAGAAACAATCTAACGACCAAGCCAAGTCCAGCTCCTCATGCCATAAATAGAAAGAGTGATGAAGAACTCTTATCACTATTTCAAAAGCTTCAAAGGTGAGCTAGTTAAATACTCTCAGTTTTTCGTTGTCATCTATAGATTGAAATTAATCTGCATAGGCCTAATTTGTATATTTTGTTTTAGAACTGAAGAAACGGCTAAGAAACTTCAAAAAGAAATGAAAAAATACATAGAAGCTATGTCTAACTCAAGTAAACTGGAACAAAAAATCTCTTCAGATTTATCCAGATGTCCACTATGTTATAAAAGCACAGAACTTAGAAATCTAGTGGAAGCATATCATTCTGTTACTTCACAGGTGAGCTATGGTCAGATTGTCATAACCAAATATTTTTATATAGGCCTACCAAAATTATTTTCTTCCTCCTGGGATTTTGCTAGTATCCCTTATTACTTCAGCACTATAATGTTATGCATTATATGTTATATAATAACGTATATTATATTCATACCAAATATTTCAAATAGTTGAACATGAGACAATCTACTAGAAAACAAGTAGTTGGAAATACAATTGTAAGTTATCACACTCCTCTTACAGGTTATTAAAGTGTTATTAATTAAAACCCTCTTCGGTAGACGCATAGTCTAACACGCTACTCTCACGACAGACTTATCTACCAAAGACAGGGAGATTGGGTTTGATTCCAGTAGGGTGCACTTAGGTGGGTTTTTACTCAATGGTTTTTCACTCTCTCTCTCTCTCCACACACACATGTGGTTGCAGTTTTCTAAATTAAACCTTTCTAATCCCTAACACATTTGTGTAATTAGTACATAGGCGTATAAACTGAGCGGTATTAAGATGTGATGCTAAACAAAAACCATTATTATAAATAATAGCCTGCATTTTATAAAACATAAATCTGTAATCATATTGAAAGTAAACCTAACAACACCACACTCACACTAAGGGCCGGTTTCATTCAGAGTGAGTACATCTCAAGTGTAGTGCTACACTAAATACAGGATGACAACTACCTAGATCACATTGGAATGGGCCAGTTTCCCTTCGTGAAAATGAAAGGGCCTACCACTTTTCCCGGAATAGGTATTTTCACATACCTTACAAAATTCTTTAACATGCCACAATTGACATAGGACTGACGACTTTATTTCCCCTCCAAAGGATTTTTATTGCTCGTTTAAACCCATGAACATCAGCTCATTAGGCAAGCACTATACTCCAAGACCACCGAGCAATAACCTGACCATGAAATTGGCCCAAAGTGTAAAATTGAACCGTAGGTACTAACTTGGGTAGAAATACACAACCTGATAACTTATAATGACA
Organism: Timema douglasi; assembly: GCA_901482245.1. Classification (NCBI taxonomy): domain Eukaryota; kingdom Metazoa; phylum Arthropoda; class Insecta; order Phasmatodea; family Timematidae; genus Timema; species Timema douglasi. The sequence continues at coordinate 111,816 of CABEEJ010001496.1, forward strand.
AAATAACAATGATAACCTATCTTTTATTAGCAGTCTATTTTTCATAGGAAAGTGCCTTTAGAATATATAAACATTTTTGCTGTGGTTGACAATGACAAAGTTGAAAAAATCTAACTTTTCTAATTTTCATATAAGGTTCTTCCGATGAAAATTGAACTGTACTAATTGCTTGTGAAACATTGCCCTGTTTAGTTGACTATATTTACATAATTAATAAATAATATAACATAATAAATGTTGATTTGTATAATATTATGGGTTAAATATTTGCCTTAAATTTTCAAGTGTGTTTGGTAAATATATTTTATAGCCAAAATAAGCAGTACTATAAAGTGGAGATACTTAGTGACAGTTGAGGTATCTTTGGGACAAAGGAGGGAGTGACTCTTATTTTTGAATTTTCCACTACCAATTTAGTCTGATGCTCTCTCCGGTTTTGCCATGTGCTTACATAGGTTTCAAATCTTGGCTGCAACTGATTTGCTGACCCGCCAAAATAATAATCATGCCCCCTTTGTCACAAAGGTATCCCACCAGTCACAAAGTATCCCCACTTTACAGTTAATTTGTTGACAAAGTTTCAAGAATATTAACAAATATTATTTCACTGGCAAGTAGTAAGGGTGTATGGTATGCAATTTTATGAACTGTTATTTATATCACTCACCAACTATTTCCATACTATTTCTTGTGATAGAGCTGTAAAGAACAAGCTTCAGGTAAGAAGAAGTTGCACCCTGTATCTATTTAAATGTCTTTGTTTCTTCAGAACCTTTCTCATGGCTGATTATACATCATAATCAACCCTTTCCAGCTAAATGATTTCCCACATAAATGTGGGTAGATTATCTCTAAAATGCTTCCTTCCTCATTCCTACACCATTAGACCATTAGAGTAATTATCATATATGCATATATATTTTGGTACTTGAAAATAAAATCCAGTCTGATTTCACCCTCCCCCATCCCCCATCCCCATACCCCCAATTTACTTGAGGTATTTAACATGCAATTTCTGAACCAACTGATTATATTAGCACACGATTTATAAACTAACCTAAATCTAGAACAGACACGATATCTCCAGGGCTCGGCCGATAATTCATCACTGTGAAAGGGGAAACTCACATTTCACCAGTGATCAATTTTTCAGCCATGCCGTGAATTGAATCTGGGACCCTTAGCTCATTAGACAGACGCGCTGAGTTTCAGCGCCAGACCTGATTAACCAGGAAATTGTATCTAAGATTACGCTTCAACCAGAAAACATATCAAAGTGCTGGTTTTTTGCCGTCTTAATTTGTAATTTGACGACATAAATATATTGGGATCAGCCTAATAGTTTTTTTTTTTAATTTCTAAAATAACTTTTTTCTATTTAAATATTCTTAAACTGTCTCAGTGGCTTAAAGATCACTTTCTTCTAAAGTAAACTACTAAAAACTACACCACAATGCGACATCTGGTTCGAGCTGTATTACCTACCTAAGTCAGGTGTTATCGATCTGGTGGAATGGGCTCTTAAAGGGGCTAAATAAATTTCCCCTAGAAATGAAAAAGATGAAAAATATTTTCTCTATTATCCATCAAAAAGTAATTATTTCTTTCTTATTTTTAATTTTATCGGAAGGTGCATGCCTTAGAGTAGCCCATGAATAAGATGCCACTGTATCTTTAAAAGTGTGTTGTGACAGTTTGTCTTTTGTTACTCTCATGGCTGTATACGGGTGTATACCATTACATCGCAAGTCCATTACATCGCATGTCCATTACATCGCGTTTTAGGAACAAATACATTGCAGGTCCATACACGTCGCATTTCCCCCACCTCTCTATACCCAGCCAACCCTACTCTGACGTACAACCAGTAGGAATGAAGGGGCATATATATATATATATATATATATATATACACACAAATACATCGCAGGTCCATTACATCGCGTTTTTGAACAAATACATTGCAGACCCAACACGTCGCATTTCTCCACCTCTCTACACACAGCTAACCATATTGGCCAACACGATTCCAACAAGTTGTGTTACAATATAAACGCACTCCCAACTTGTTGGGGATGTTGGCCAACATGTTGGTATTGGGAGAGCCGGTCAGAGCCATAAATTTGTGTTGGATCATTTGTTAGAGATAATAAACGACCAACCCAACATGTTGGCTGAGCTGGGAGGTTCTGCGCATGCGCTATCGAGTTGAATGGATGTTTAACCTTGGTGAAGCATGTGTTTTAGTTTCAGATTAGTTTAACTTTTAAAATCGGGGCTTGCATAATTTTGTGATCATGGAATGAAACAAGGCTAATACAGTTAAACTAATTAATTTAAATTCTGAAAATGGAAAA
>CABEEJ010001496.1:130800-150997 GCA_901482245.1 Timema douglasi
CCCTTGAAATTATTGGCTGGCTACAGCCTTTCAAATAAATACAATTGCCTAAAAGCTTGGTTCAAGGCTTGATTATCATCCCAAATTAAAAAATGAAAATTTAGGAGCCGCCTCCCCCCCTTCTCCCTCAAGTTCTCAACATTGACCTTCTTATACTCTCAAAACGCTTAAGAGTTGGGAAAAACACTGGTTCACGCCCTCCCCCTAAATATATTTCATACAACACCCCTGTGCATATGGAACCTTTGACTATACAGAACTTGGGAACATTTGAGACTACTGTAATTTGAAAACAAATTTTCCCTTTTAAGCTGAATAAATCTAATTTCAAACACACTAATACTATAAACAAAATATATTTTTTTTTTGAACCACAGTATTTTTCATCTATTTAATGCATTCTCATTCTCAAAATCGGAGTACTGTGAAGATGCCTCACAGCTTTGTTATATAGTTTCACTAGTACCAGCCATTTTTAACAGTTTCAAATTTGTTTTGTATAAATGTCACAATATCGTATGTGTATGTAGAGAGACACATACACAAACACACAGCTTTATGCCCTACTTTAATCGGTACAATGCATATCCAGAAAACCCCATTTAATGTGACAATGTCTTGGAACGTGTCCTATATGCTGTGTAGCTCTTTGGAAAGCCATTACTATCACTCGTGCGACACATTGTTGTCTCACATGGGGTTAATACAATTTTTGATACCTTGATTCTTTGTTCTCAAATTCCAGTGGGGGAAAGTACTGTTGTTTAAATGAAAAAGCAATAGTCAAAGTTGTTAATTTCTTATTGTGTTCACAACTAGTTTTTTTTTATGTAGTTTAACTTAAGTACTGACAAATTGTAAATGTACTCAAAATTAACTTTGTGCTTTAGTAATCTTGCGCAAATAAAACATGTTTGGATAGGTATTTTCTTTACATTTACACTTTTTAGTGTTTTTTTTTATTTGTTTAAAATGCATGCATATAAATAACTGAGAAACCTACAAGCTTAAATCTATCGTCCTAAACTGTAGCTAGCAAAACTTATTTATTTTTTACATCACTGTTAGTAATTCTTCTCGTTACTTCATTTACAGCAGTTTGAAACAGAAAAACATCCAGAACATACACACCTTTCTCAAATAAAATTTATCTTGACTTTATAAATGCCAATAGTGGCAAACCTTAGAAAAACCTCTGAAAGGTTACATATAAAATTGACAAATTTCTTAGAAGTGAAAAGTAATATGAGTAAAATAATTAGAGTTGGGTTGATTCCACTCTTTTACTAAACCAAATGAATCTCCAATTTAATTTTGAATCTCAAATCCTAATGTTGGAAAAAAGTATGGACACAAGAAGAAATATAAATACAATGACATAATAAAAAATACTAATAATAACTAAATGTTAACATTCTTTCTTTTAATCCATTCATTATAACAATTATCATTAAGTTAAGTGTTAAATTACTAGTCTGGGGCTTGGTTGTTAAGCTCACCCCATAGCTATAACTGGTTCTGAACCAACAATAAGCAATATTAGAGCTCAAACAAATTTCAACTAAACACTAAAAAAAAATATTTATAAGGATGCCATGTGGAAATAATCTTAGCTTAATTGTCTTGTTTATTACTTTTAAAGCTCTATAACAATTATATGTTAAGAATTTTAAAAAGTGTTTACAACATTTTAGCTTGAGTTTTATCAAATCAATTAAAAGATGAATCCATTAAGTTTAAAAATAGTTTTAATACCTTGTATATTTACACATAGTATTCACATTTCTGAACACAACTTTGCACTTATTACCATATAATAAATACTGCAACGTTATATAAAATTATCTAACTAGATTTTGAATTCTAATATAGAGCCATTTTTTACCAACTCAAATTTCACGTGAATGTTTCACCTTATTTTATATCTGACGGGTTTGAAATGAGACTTCAAAGCCAAGAGTATGCTATTAAGTCAGTATTAAGCATTTGTTTAGAGTTTTGGATTGGAAAATAGCTAGTTTTGAAAGAATATCCCAAAAATTTCCTCCTATGACTGTTTATAATCTCAATTTTTTCAGCTACTATGTTAATAATCTATTTCATTTGTAGAAAAAATTGGTATGGTGCACCACACAGACTTCCTTTCTCTTTAATTTTAAAGTAGAGATGTATACACTGTTATAGAAACATTAATAAAAGAGGGGTTGTCCATCAAAGAGCATAACAATCAATTTCATATTTCTAAGTAGACCATGAAAAATGTATATGTTTGTTAGTATTTGTGAAAGGTACTTAATAATCGTTTAGCTATGGATAAAAGATATAGATTTTTGTATGATCCAAACCTATTTACTCTTTCATACATACTTCATGTTTTCTTTAAGTTATTTTTGGGAAAATATATTTAGCTTGGTATGTTGTATTTATATTTCAGGCTTAGTCAAACTAAGCATCAATCAAGCTAGTAATAAAATTAAACAGCACATTATGTCAATTTGCAGTCCATATAGGTTTACATAAATTAACCTACCAGCTGTCATATTTGTTTATGAAAAACGACTCATAGTCTTTTTAACACTGCACCTTGGTCAGAACCACTTGGTCAACAACACTCAACACCAAAACGTAACCAAGGCAATTGTGAAAACTCTCTTAATATAATATGCACACCAATAAAAAAAGTGATCAATTTAATTTATCTTATCTCAAATTTTAGCCATTACTATTCAAAAGCAAGATGTCATTATTTGTACCAAAAACAAGGAGTTTATTTAATGTATTTTGATACCAAATTATTTTTCTTTATTATTTAAATTATTTTAAATCTAATTATAGGTTTCTAAAATATATGTTTTATACATTTGCAGAATTAAATATGCAAAATTTGAGTAAGCACATAGATAATAAATTATGATTGTAATTATTACCTTCTAATTATAAATAATTAGTTATAATAATAATTCTTTTTTTCTAATATATACTAATACACTTAGTAATGTCAAAATTTAATAAAGTATACTTAGTATAAATCATAGTCATGTATAATATATGAAACCACTTTTAATAAATTAGTATATAGCCTTTTTAACTATCTACACTTATTAATGGTTGATATAATTGACTTTTTATATGGACTAATAAAATATTTTAAAATCCTCTACTTCCAACTTGTTGAAATGTTATGATTTTGATGTTTGTCTGCAGAGAATATTGAAGTTTTAACGTGTCAACACCAAATCGGATGAATTATTCATTTTCAAGAGAGCACAGATTTATTTTTAGTAGCAGTTGGGGGAAGCCAGATTGGTTGATAGGCCTTGCTCTTTCCTCCACGTGGCGAGAGTGTATACCAAGCCTAAAAACACACAGAATAGAAATTAATAGTTCCATCACTTTGTAAAACTTAATAGAGATTTTGTCACATCCAATTAACTAGTGGGCATGTGAACATGATTAAGGTTTAACCAGACATCACACTGACGCGTTTTTTTACATTCTCCTCTTAACAAAAGCTACATTATTATTTTTTAAAGCGCATCAGCCTCTTCTCATAATTGTCAAGGCACTTCGCTTCAGACAAAAACCATATAATAATTTGATTTCAAGACTCAAAAAAAGGACAAAATTTAATCTTAATGCAATATAAGAGCAAGCTTTATTTTTTAGCACCATGTCTTATCCATTCAGGTTGTACGCCTATGTACTAATTACACTAATGTAGTAGGGATTAAGAAGGTTTTAATAAAGAGGAAGAGTGGGAAGCCATTTATGAAAAAAAAAACTGTGAACCCGGCTGGTATCGAACTTTAATCTCCCCCTCATTGATATTCTAGTCCAGGACTGTCCAAATGGTGGCCCACTGGCCGCATGCGGCCTTAAGCAGCATATTTTTTGGAAGACTTATCAACAAACATAAATCCACACATTAAGGGGTGTATGTATTCTTAAAGTTTTTAAAAGTTATAGTTTTTTCAAGCAACTCATTTAAATTCCATTAGAGCCTATCACATAAACCCTTATTAAGAAAATACAACCTTTTTTTAAAAATAAAAGTAAACTAGTAAGAATATATAATTATTTTAAATTAGATTTAACCAAATGGGTAACTGTTGATTAAGTAGGAGTAGGCCTACCATTTATTGACATTGTAGCTCCAGTAACAAAGATGAGTGAGTCTATATCTAAATTTTTTTTTAAATCACTGCGGCTTATTAAAAAAATGTTGTACAATAGGTTTTTTTTACACTTTGTATTGTCTAACAAAAATTAATATGTTGCCAAACAATGTGTAAAGCTCTCAATTTTTTCCAACACATGTCGACATATAAACTTTTAAGTTGAAAAAAAAGATTAATATGTTTTCTAATAAAACACTAAAATTGAAATAAAACATGATCTTACACATGATATTATACAGTCAATATCAATTGACTCATGTGTTGATTTTTTATATAGCTATAAAGTTGTGTCCACACCGCAGCAACAGTGTTGACAACATTCATGTTGGGAAGTGTTGACAACATATTGACAGTTTCCCATCATTGGGTGGTAGACCTCAAAGAAATGTTAGCGGCACTGTTGAGGTGCATCTACACTGGAGCAACATTGTCAACAAATTGTGAAAAAACAATTCTAAGTATTCACAACATTCATTTTGGGAAGTGTTGGCAACATGTTGACAGTTTCCCGTCAGTGAGTGGTAGACATCAAATAAATGTTGGTAACATATGTTGGAGACATTGTTTAGGTACATCTATACAGGAGAAACATTGTTGTCAACAAAGTTATCGGCATTTAGTTTGCTTAGAGGCTCCACCTAAGAAGATTATAGATATAGATCGTTTCTATATTTTGAAGAGATACGACAAACTTCGATAAGAGTCTCCTGTAACTAGAAATCTCAAGGTAAAGTCTAACCTTCCTGTGGCAGGAATAAACTCCCTGTAGTTAGTGTTGCTTGCTTATTTTCCTTCCAATGTTCTTAAGAAGAAACTCAAAATCTGAACTAGACATTCTTGTGAAATTCTTAAAACTACCTGATAATATTATTTCACCTATATAAAGTCCATAGTCATCACATTTTAGATCCCACAATAAATCTCGTCCAGCATACCTTCGGCGAGACTGGAGAGAAGGACGGACCGAAAATCGACGTCTAGCTGGAGGCACACTAAAAATTACATTTGCTGCAGTTAACCTTACTTTCTCAGCATCCTTTATCAAAATATGTTCTGACAATAATGTTGATTTGGTCTAGATGCCTTGTTGGAGAAAAATGTCTACATTCACACGGTTTGTTGCCAACAATGTTTCTGTGGTGTGGACACACCTCAAGGAATCTCAAAACATGTTTATATCCTGTTCAGCATAAAACTGAAGTTTGCAATGTCTGAAGTCATGACATGTCCTAAACATCCTGGCCTTGACTATCACCTGCACATCCCGCTCGTCCAAGCCCGTCTCGGCGGCTAGTAACACCAGGTCTGTAGGGTGTGGGTTCTTGACCCGGCTAAACTGCGCCTCCAAGGTTTGTTCTTGGTCCGGACTTATCCTGATGACTCTGCTACCAGCACCAGAGGGGGAAAGCTGGGGCGACACTGATTTCAACATGGCGGACACCTGATTAGGCACACACAAACCATTCGTATTAACTCAAGTTTACTCTTCTTTAGAGCTAGTAGAGCTAGCTCCCAACTGTGTAGGACTAAACATAAATGTTACAGAATAAAAAATATTAATGTTTTATAATAAAAACAAATTATTTTCCTTAAAAATAAATGAAAGAAGCAGTGGTGTTGTAACAACGGATGTGGGGAAAGATGTGCCCCCTCTAGATGTATTTCATTCCCCTCTGATATTCTTGGAGATCAAGCTGAAAGATGACCTTGCGTCAAACACCAAATAGCTTTCAGAGTCATCCTATTTTCAAACATTTCCCAGGCGAAGATCACTCGGATTAGCTTATAAAGGAATACAATTGTTGATTTTAAAAAAACGGGCAAGGACCACCATTTCTTAAGATATTCATTTTTCTTAAATTTGGTTCAAATAAATTGTTAAAAACACGCTTAGGTGGTCGAATGGTTTATGGTGTCAGTTACTCTAGTAATTGCATATTGCGTAGATAACGAGGTGCGAATCACGCTCAGACGTACTGAGGGTGATTTTCCCAAACGATTCTATTCTCCACGTAAATGCTGGTACATTTCCTCTAAATGTAATCTTTCTCAACCCGATCGTGAAGTAAGACGTAATGCTAAAAAAAAAAGCTTCTAAAGGAGTATAATTTTTTTTAAGTCCAGGTGACCTTTCTAAATAGTTCTTATGAACAACCAAATTAAAAAATATACATTGGTGAGTACCCTTCCAAAGAGCTTGTAATTTTTTGCTAAACGCCCTCCTGCTCCTCTACACAAACATAATGCCACTGAACTGTAGTGCATTAAAAAAATTAATACAAAAAGCAATATTAGCTCAAACAAATCATACATATGTGTGTATATATGTGTGTATGTGTGTGTGCGCACGTGTGTGTTTGTGTGTTTCATTGAAGCTCAAGCAATGATAGTTGAAAATCATCGACCAACAAACATTGCTGGCAAAAACCTCAAAGAAAAGCGTTTGGAAAAAAGGGTTTTATTAATGCATTTAGCAATATGGATATTAACGACTTAATTCAAAGAAAAGAGTTAATTTAGAGGAAGTGCGCCCACATAAGTATTTAGAGCGGATGAAAGACCGCAGTAATAACATCCGTACCACGCATCTTGAGATATATGCTATAAAGATAAAATTTAGAGGTAACGTACCCATATATTGTGGAGGGAAGATGGGGAACCATTTTGGAAAGGCTACCTCAGTGGCTGGGTTCCGAACCCCGACCTTCCCGTAAACGGTGCGGTTATAAACGTGTTTAAAGAGAAAGTGTGTACGCTCTACAATATGTAAATGAAATATCAGCTGCTGACTTGTGTGTTGATGTGGTCACGGAACTAATGCCGCATACAAATAAGGTCGCGATGTCGGGACACCCATTTTTTTTCTCGCCTAGGTCTTCACGTTACAAACATAATTAAGATTTTCTTTTAAAGACGAAGATGGCAACGACTTGGTCCATCTACGTCATCGCGTCGCTCCGGACTGAAGATGACTATCTCCATGTAATGAGTTGCGCAGGCCAGGTTGGGCGTGCGGTCAGCACGACTGGCGTTGGCTTTTTAAGGCCTGGGTTCGATTCCACCTAGTTTCACTAGGGATGTGTATTTCCTGTTTTCTTTTGTGCTATGTATATTGCCGGCTATTCGCAACTTAAACTAATTTTAAAAGCACAGGTATATTGAAGTAAACTTTTAAGGAACCCTTTTTTTTTAACACCCACGTCTTACTATCCATCCGGGCTATTTTCATTAATAAGGTAGGAACGAGGAAATTAGAATTTAGAACAGGTCTACTAGAGAGAAAGCGAGAAGCCTTTTAGGGAGAAAAAACCTCCGTACACTCGGGAAGTATTTGAACCCCGATCTCCTCCTCAGACCAGACGAGTTCGATGCATTAGTCCATATGGCCACTGGTATGGGTTTAATAATGTTTTGCATTGCATCACATTTCGTTTATAAATCCAACGAAAAGCTGAAATAAATTATTTGGGAAGTTTTCCTGGCTAGAGGATCTAACGCCCCAGCGCTACAGTGGCCGAATTGTCTAACTAAGCCCTAAGGCGTCACTCTAATGTTAGACTGGCTTGGTTATGACGGGAAGATCGGGGTTGGAGTCCCAGTCGGGTCTACTGAGGGTGGTTTTCCATAAATGGTTTCCCACTCTCCTTCCAACCAAACGCTGTTAGATAACCTCTAGAATCAATTGGACCACTTCAATTGATACTTGGTGTCCTAAATTCAACGTATAGATAATTTATGCTAAAAAATTGTAGAAAATAGCTCGTCCTTCTCGGCGACGTATCGTCATCTCACGATAGCCTATATTAGGGGTCGGAAACCTTTTTGAGCCCCGATCGACTCACAAACTGGTCAAAGATCCTGTGATCTAGTTTGATTTTATTAACTATTCTTATATTTATTCATTTAATTCAAGCTTTTTCTAAAATACTAATGTCCTCAACTTTATAGAAAAAAAAATTAGAGTAAATAAAATGTACATTTTCACATTAAACTATTTAATTTTCTTATAATATTACCTATTATGACCGATATCAGGGTTATTTTGGTCACACTCAAATATTATTTGAGAGTACTAGGTATGTTTGTGGGTTTTAAAGACTCAAAGATCGAATTATGATGACCAGTGGCGGCTCGTAGCTAAAATTATTGGGGGTGTTACTCCAGAAATGTTTTAGCCTTTGTTTTAAAACTGTGCAAAAGAAAAAAAAACATGTATAAAAATAAAATGTTATCAGGAACTTGATAAAATCTTAACAAATTTTTATTTTTATTTTTACTTACTTTAACTTAAATTGTTACAGTTCAAGCTTGATCTATTCATTTAAAAATTAAATCCATTCTTCTTGTTTTAATTTGCGCAAAAAGGTCAATAATATTCTCCTTGATCTCTGGACGAAAATTGAGGAAATTTTTTTCCATTGAAAATACAAGTGCATTTAGTATTTCTGTTGAATAAAATAACCGAAAAAAAATGAATCAAAAAGAATATCTGGAAGCAGAATAATAATCTAATTCTACACTCTTCTACACTTAATCACATTCAAGAATATGGTATATGGATTTAAGCACAACACACGCTAAGTAAAAAGAAACTTCTTTTTACCATCACACCAGAGCCGGCACTGCGAGAGCAACAGTGCTCCCTCTACCTGGCAGTCGCACCTTCCTCCCCACCCCCTCCTATGTGCGCATGCGCACAACAGTCAGACACCACGTCGCTGGCACTGTAATGCGCACAGTTCCATAAAAAGATGTTTGTATATTTTTCATAAACTGGGGGATAGCTACTTAAGTACTGACATTAAGCTTAAGGAATATATATTGTACACCAAAAATAAAGAAAGAATTAAAGAAAAAAGGACACATTATATTAGATGTTATCGATAATATCGAGTGGAAATAGGGGGTACTGCAGTTCCGCAGTGCCTATACATAAGCCGCCACTGGTGATGACGATGTAGGTTTTTTACGTGATCGACTGAAAATTGCCGCGAGATCAACAGGCCCTGAACTATGTCCTCCCACTTGGAGATACAGTTCCACACTAGGCGACGTATCGTATTTTCTACTAATAGTTGAATGCCGATGAAGCTTACAAACATTGCTTATAGTTGCTTGATTAATGGCAAATTTTCGATACCAATGACCATTGCTAGTATGTAAATTCCTTTATTTACAATTTTAATTATTCCAAAATATTATTAAGAAATTTAAACTAATAACCTGGCTGTGGATTTATATGCACGAAAAGCTGGCAAAAATATACATTTAACTATGCATTTAAAGCTGAAGAAATATGCAATAAAAATATGCACAAATAAAAAGACAAGGATTACAATTAAAATGGTATTATAAAAATATATATATTCAGCACCGCTTCTTGCTACCTGTTCAGGTTATACGCCTATGTACTAATTATACTAATGGTTTAGGGATAACGAAGGCTTAATTGAGAGAAAATGCACCCGAATTTGCTTGGAAGGTGGAAAGTAAAATAATTCCCAACCGGGTTCGAACCCCGATCTCCCAGTCTTTGGCAGTCTAATAAAACCACCAGATTATCGCATTATACCACGTGGCCACAGAAGCGTAGAATGTTATTATAAAATTATAAGCTACATCAGCTTACTGAGTGTGACTCTGATTACAATAAACAGCTAGATATTTCTCAAATCAGGAGTGAATCGCTTCCTTTTATTGCATAAAATGCTCTTATACGTTTAAAAACTCCTCTCTACATCACATGTAGTGATGGGACAATATCTTGAATCTGGCCATCTCTTTCTTTTCCTCTGTTCCCCCTGAAGATGTAGCCCGGCTATTCCCAAAACACTGAGGCCTGCATTATTTTTCATTATGATGGGAAATGTCTCTGCCGTGGCTCACCAAGGTTCACCCGGCACAGTACTATATGGTTATTTGTAGAGTGCGGTTCCAAATATTCAGATAGCTGTAAAACTCGCATTTCAAGCTTGATGATGATGCCAGGATAAGTTCCAAAGGGTGGCTGTATGAATACAAGGTCACTTTGTAACTCATTCCTCTCACAAGCGGTGATTGCAGATTTTAAACAAAGCTTGATTCACACGTTTGCCGAAAGTATAAAGCATAATATTCCTCAGTGGCACAAAAATTCCTACGCCGTATGTTGACCGATAATGCATTGCAACGCTTTAAACAGCTGATTATCATCATATTTTATTTTCTAACAGATATACATATATTTTAGATTATTCTCCCGATGGTTGCTTTCAAATTATAACGCCGTGTCGTGGCACAATCCAATACATAGATACACACGTTTTACATTAACGGATTATTTCAAATCTCCTCCCAACGGACAACGAAGCTGTCTGATAGTTTCTGGCTGTAGAGCGCATGCGTTGTCATATGCTCATGCACACTGATTTGAGATGGATGGTTCTGAGATTTTATTGGTTCTACTGTGCCGAACATCTCAGGCAGAATGGACGACGTAGAGATAAGTTGAACTTTAGCGAAACAGCTGGCACCGATGAGGCAGAAATCTTGTGGTTGGCTTGGAGCTCGTCATGTGACCACGTTTCTGTTCTGCGCTAGTTTTTCAGTGAACGTGTGAATGCACAGTAACTGGCTCTACAGTATTCATCAAATTAAAAACATACAACCACCCAGTCACAATAAATCTGCCTTTCCCTCCTTTCTCCAGTGTCGCTCTAAATTCACCAAGAATAGTGGTAAAAGTTGGACAGCTCACCCAACGAGCATAGTTGTCCTTTGCACTACCTACTCGAATCTCTATATATGGTCAGTTTTATAAATAGCCTATATAAATGGAGTTAAATATATTCTAATTTCTAAGAGTTCTAAATTTTTCTTGATAAATCAGGAAAATGTTCATTTAAATAGTTGAACTATGGCGTTTATGCATTGGTATGCATGTTCGTTAAATTACGTATTTGTATGTTTTTTAGATTTTGGTTGTATAAAATAAAGGTCTTTAAAGTTGACATATCAATATCAACAAAGGAAAAATATAATATGTATAAAATTATGTAAAATTCGCAGCCTACTAATAACAAATGAAAGTTGTTAACACATTATTGAATTGCAAAGAGTTATCAGGCTTTCTCTTCACTGCCGCAATCGCCCCACCTTTGTTAGTTCTATACATTTCTAGGTAGAAAGTCGAGTGTAGATAAGCCTAGTTCATAACATCCACGCTGTATCGCCATTTACTCCGTATCTTACGATTAAGCACTTGCTCAGCAGCAAGAGTGACTCCTTTCTTATCTACCAACCACCACGCATGTGGTAATATAAATGCTGACACGGGGCCTTGGACACAAATACATTTTAGGATGGAGCAAACAATACTGTTGTCAATGGTTTTGTTTCAACTATGGCAAGCAGTTAGTTCTCTATAGAAGAAACTTGTGCTAGGTCACGGATTTTTTTTTTAATATTCTAAGGACCAATGTTGAACCCAGAAATTTTCTTTGGGAAGGACACAGTGTATTGAAGCTACTATGCCTATACCTTTTTTTCGAATGTGAATTTTAGATATACTTTTGATAGGCGTAGCAGTATACCTTTTGAGTAAAAGGTAAATTTTGTCTTAAAATTTAATTTTATATATTCGACACATTTGCGTGACACTATATTATTATTTTAATGGACACGTTTTAATCTTTTATTAAATTATTTTAGATTGATGGAGAAGAATATTTTAAAATTATGTAAAATCAATTTCCTGCTCACAACAAAAATAAATTAATCGAGTCATTATAAAGCATAATTATTTATCCTAAAATGAATCAATAAATCTATTTACAACTAGATTAGGGCTCTCAAATAGTGGGTGCCAAACAATAGCCAAGATTAGTTTTTTTTTTTAAATAATCATTTTTAGCTTGTGTTTGAAATTGTTTGTTATTTTGCTATTGCTATTTTGAGATTCGAATCTTAACAAATATTTATTCACTAAATATTACCATAAAACTAAAAAAAAGCAATATTTAGTGAACACCAGTTTAACGTAGACGATATATCGCGATGATAAAAAAAATCATTCAATTTCCTAGCCCTAGTACCAGCTGTTAAAAGGGGGCGTCTGTTACGAGTAGATTGAGCGGACAGCTGCAGTACCACCGGTTATTGCCACCATAGTACGTCTAGTTCATAAATAAAAAGCTGCACTTTTTGATTGGAATACGCCACTTTCTGTGGTCATAAATTAAGTCAAAAGAGACCTTTTCAGATAGGGAGGCATATCAAAATCCTTGCAGGACACCAAAATGGTGGCTATTTATGGCTGCCATTTTGGTGTCCTTGAATTGGTTGTATCTCAGCTACTAATGGTTAAATATTTTTTTTGTTCAAAAGCTCTTATTAAGTACTTTGTTATTATATTTACTTTTCCCTAGACCTTAAGGTTTACGCATAGTTAGAAAAATATTTACCTTGATTTTAGAATAATAAATAAATTAGCATCTTAGTTTTTCCTGATGGATCATCTCTAATATGCTCGTTGGTTGCCAATCCACATAAAATAATTACAAGAACTAAAAGACACAGCACTCAGTGTACATGAGTACTTTAGCAATGGTCAGTTTATTATCCATAAAACAAAATTTCCCTTTTCTGCACTCGCTGGGGATCAGGCTCATGAACAAAACAATGCTGTCATAAAAGGAGGTGGTGGTGCTGTTGGTGTGTTGCATGGTCGAGTCATGTTAAGAAGGTGGATGCTGACTGGGGCATAATTAGTTAGCATTCTAGATGAGTTTGAGTCAAGGAGAAAAACTAACAGTACTGACAGGATTGCTCACCATGAACAGTGTACTGCTTATCAAAACAAGTTTCAAGACCAAAAACATGCATTAAAAAGAAGCTTTCTTGAATTCGGAAATCCTTTTGAGCTAAACTCCTGTGATCTTTTGGTTTGGGACACTAAGGCTATAATCGATAAAAAAAGCGAGTTAAAGCTCTATTAGATACCGAAGAAAAAACCTTACAACTGTACAGCAACTATGTGATAGAACGTTTGAGTAAGGAAGCGAAAGTGAGTATATTTGCTCCATTGCAGAAAAATGGGACCAAGTTCTTTGGATTTACAAAAAAAATATTTCCTCCCAAATGATTACTGATTTCAGAAATGATGTTGATCTTTTTTCTAGGGCTTTCATTGTAAGTCAAAACAGAGACTTAGATCTGAACAAGTTTTTTGAACATGAAAACACCAGCGCTCCACCTTCTCTTTCTTCAAATGGTGTTCTGCGATCATGTCAGAAATTGCAGCTACTTAAAATCATGGAAAAATTCATTGATCCGGTACAGTTTGAAGGATTCTGCGACACAATAATTTAAGATAGAGCTGCAGTAGCACATGCACTTCCACCCAAAACATCACGGACATTTGGAGAATACTTTGATGCAGAGTTCAAAAACAGGATTTTGTATGATGCTGATAGGTTTCATGCAAAAATAATACACATTTCTTCTCTGAAGAAATTTGTGAGAGAGAAGAGAGGTATTGTTGGTCATCATCGCCAAGTAGCACAAGGAAATATGTTTCCACAAAATTGGAATGAATTCCTCTGCTGCGATCAGAACAAGTCAGAACTTTTCAAACTTCTTAGAGAGCATGCACTTTTGAAGTTTGATTGGGTTCACATCATTACTGAAATTTATGGCATCATTCGTTCATCTCAATTGGGAAAAACTTTGATTGATAGAGTCAAATACAAACAACAGGAAGAATCAGATGGCAGGATTTTCCTACATGCTAAAGATAGTGTTGAGCATGGAGCAAAAAATTCATTATTTGCACAGTAGATACTGATGTAGTTGTTTTGGCAATTTTTTTTTTTTCGCGTTCTAAAAGTTGCTGGTATAAAGAACATGTGTATTTTCTTTTGAGGTGGGAAGTCTCAAAGGTACATGAGCATTAATGCCATGTTTGAAAGCATAGGTGAAGATAAAGCTGTTACCTTGAGAGGATTCTATGCATTTACAGGATCAGATGTAACTTCGTCATTTGCCATGAAAGGCAAACAGACTGCCTGGAAAGTCTGGAAATCATTATCTGAAGCTACGGAAGCCTTCAAAGCTATATCACTACCAAAAGAGTAAATTTCTGACGAGACTTTTCAAGTTATGGAGAAATTTACTATTTTTCCTTACTACAAAGACGGAGAAGACTTCTCAGTCAATCATGTTAGACAGCTTCTCTTTACTTCAGGCAGGACAAGTCTAGGGTCGTGCCTGCTCAGCGATGGACAACATTCCAGGACCAGAAGGATGGGGATGGGCCAGAGCTGCAGAAGGGGAGTGGGTGCTGATCTGGTCTTCTCTGCTCTTTATTCGGGAAGATTGTAGGGAATTGGTTAAGTTCTGTTAATCTGAATGCCGTACACGATGCTCCTGTTCAAAGGCTAAGGTTCCATGCACGCTACTTTGCACGAACTGCACTGGAGGTCAAAAATGCGGCAATAAATGCAATTAAAGGCAAGTGCTTGGTTGAGAGTTTTTAAATTTCCATAATTCCATCACAAATTTCAAGATCATAATATTTATTTTTGTATCCAACGTCTTCTGTTTGTAGACTCTTTTTCAAATACCAGGTGTCAAAAATACTTTTTTAGTTAAACTAATTATATTATTACTTGTTAACTTTTTATAATTTTATATGAAAATAATTACTTTGTTCCAGGTATGAATCGGATGATGAGGTAGAGGATAACTCGATTTAGAGACATTTAAGCTGTTAAGAAGAAATTAATTTGCAGGGGCATTCCTATTATTCAAACATTTTTGTGAACATTTACGCTACTATCTTATTGTAATAGTAAAGTAAACAAAATATTAAAAACCAAAGTCTAGGTTCATTTGACCAATAATTTCTCAAGAAGTGGTTTATTAAAACAGATTTTCTTGGTATCAATGGAAATATAGAATAATGCTCTTTCTTTTTTTATATCAACTATAAAGGAGATATTGTGGACAATAAAAAAGATAGTTAACAACTAAATTTGTAATAAAAGTGAAATTTTCATAAATTATTAAATTGTGGAAAAACCTTAAGGCTTAGAGATAAATATAGGATGACAAATTAGTTTCGTCTTAGCAAGAGCTTTCAAACAAAAAACAAACTTAAATTGGAAAATTAGGAGATGAGATACAGTCGAACTAAGAACACTAAAATGGTGGCCATAAATGGCCGCCATTTTAGTGTCCTGCATGGCATTTCAAGTGGCTCTATCTTTCTTCACATCAAATATGATTACATAAAGTGGCATATTCCAATCAAAAAGTGCATCTTTTTGGCTTTATTTGCTATGTACCAGACGCACTACCAGTCATGGGGTTAAACTACACTCTGACTCTGGCTGGCTCAGATTAGGGCCCCACTTTCGATTCCTGGAAAAAATGTTTAAATAGCAAGTTAAATTGAGCCCGAAAGACTGGATATTGTGTATGGTCTCAAATCTAGTTTTGTATTTGTATTTATTTTAGGTATTTAACGTGCACTTTCTGAACCACTTGAGTACAAGTATATCAGCATACGACTTGTAACTTAAATCTAAAATAAAAAACCACCCAGTCTCCCGACCATCAATTAATCACTGGGAATCTAACCCAGGGCTCTTAATTTAATAGGCAGACACGCCATCGATTAATCTTAGGGTGTCGGGGACTTCACAGTTTAGTTAGTTTATTAGCTGTGTTTTGAGAAATGAGTTTACCTGCGGTCCTGAACTGGTAGAAGCATTGTCTAACGCATCAAGCTCGCAATAGTTTGGGTTGTCAGTGACAAGACGGTCGAGGTTCAAATTTTGGTTGGGTGACTTCCCGTTTGTAATTCAACATTATGGTTTTGCCATCTCTTTACGGAAATTATGGTACCTTTCCTGTAACTTTCCTCCCGATTCCCACCCTAAAAAAGAGTAAAATTTTAAAATTACCTTTGTTTTGTGCCCCGTGTCTTACCACAGTTCAATTTTCATAGGTATAACTTTTTATAAGATCCAAACATATTTTTGCGGTCAACATTGATAACATTTTGTTAAATTGTTAATTTTATTTTATAGATATTGATAATATGTGTCAAAAGTTACAGATGCAGTATGCAGACAACATAACTTGATATATAAATGTATGAAAGTGAATATAATAACTTTTTTATACATCAAATAAGGCTCGTACTGTACAAATTGGAATTTACCCGTCAGTATCTGAACATTGGGGTTCCACCAGAATTTGCAAAAGCTTGCTTTTTATTGGTCTGCCCATAATCTTTGGACAATGTGGAGATATGTTAAGAGAACTCGTGTATCCAAAGAAGAGTGCCTGTACTAATGTTAAGAGTGAGGTAAGAAAGAAGACTATTGATAGGCCAAGTTGAAGTACCGGAGGACAGTAATTAGTAAATAAAGCTAAGCGATAAATACTTTCCAAAAATTTATTCAAAAGTATGAGTTAGTTATTAATCACTTATCATACTTATTTAACACATATATTTTGTAATTTACCCCTGTCGAGCCTAATATGTGTCAACCAGACAACCAGGTAGGGGTTAGCTGAGATTTTACCAAATATTTTTAGGGCTCCTCCAAACAAAAAAAGGTTTGGAATCCCTGGAGTAGATAATAGGAGGGGAGAGCTTATAATAAACCCAAATTTTCGTGGAAGGATAGTGTGAAATAATGTAGGGGGGAAAACCCACTTACAGTACAACAAACTGAGATTTAAACACTGAGCTCCTGAAAACCAGACAAGATGAGCTTGATGCCTTTGTCCACGTGCCCATAGATGCGGATTGTAATCGATTGATTTAGAAAGTGCTAATTTATAAATATCCCTTAGAAGCACTGCCTTTAGGTGTGTGCTAACGGTGTAGCCGCACACCGGACAGGGGCTCGCGCTTGCTTAGGGGACAGAGGAAAACCCATTTGGGGTGGGACTTTTTTTTAACACCTAGTCTTACTGCCCGTCCAGGTTATACGCCTATGTACAAACTACAATAACGGGCTAGGTACAATAGTTCCCAAACTTTTTAAAGAACGGAGCACTTTTCAGAAGAGAAATTTGTCATGAAGCACTATAGTTTCCTTGATGCTAAAGGCATCCACGTTAATTTTTTGCTATATTTACCTAACTGCAATTTTTAAAGTTGTTAGTCGATATTTGATCGTATAGTAAAATAACAAATTATTTTTAGATTTCTAAATAACTTGAATTTTAATCTAAACTTAATTTTTCTTACTGAAAGCCATTGAAAATTGTATCGTTTTCTCAAAACAACAATTTTGCACATAAGTGTTTTTGGTATAAGGGCGACAATATTTTCACATATACTCTAAATAGTTAGATACTAAGCCAAATTACATTAGTATTCACGATGGAAACAAATGTTTAAGCATTTGGGCATGTTAAACATAAAGTTTTATTTGATTATAAATGTTATTTTCTCCCTTGATTTCATAGAAATAAAGAACTTAACTACATAAACGTAAAACAACAACCAAAAACATAAATTAACCTAAAGCAACACATTTGATAACGAATTCAAAGCAGGTATTGTAAATCCACAATATGTTTGTTACCCACACAGATAGTGTTAAAACTATCTTCATGTCTGCAAAAAATAAAGTCACTTGGCATAAAAAAGGAATGATAAAGTATATACCGAGAACTTAGATTCTAGTGATAGTAATGGGATTGTTTTGATCTGCTTAATGTGGCTACATCTGGTTGAATTTGGGACAGCTGCGACCGAATATCTAGCTCTGCATTGAGCTGGAATCTTGTTTTAGTAGCCACATTGGCAGAGAATCCTGATCCACATAAGTAAGTTATTGCAAAGGGAAGCAGGATTACTTTCGCTCTATATGACAACTTCAAATTCGTCTCGTAGTTGACATCAAAATTCTGATTGTGACTTTTTAGTTGCAAAATTCTCTTCTACCGCAGAATCTAATGTCAATTCATTCAAGCACTCATATTGCTCCGATGCCAGATTTGCTTTTTTAACATTCAAATAAATAACAATGCACTGTTACTTGATTTATTTTGACTTCAACTGACTGAAGGTTCGAAGAAACGCGAGTTTTTAATATGCAATATAAACTTACCATAACATTCTGGAAAGGTGTCGAAGCAAACAATCGTAACTGAAAGCGCGGTGAAGTTCTCAGAGAGACGGGGTGAACTGGCACCCTCTAGTCTCTCTGCCTGATTTAGCCGCGTACAATCTGTACATAATTTCTACCCAATACTTACCTATACACAGTTAATGGACGCACAAATTTACAGTTTTGACATCTTGTCACATTTTACTTATTTTTATTTCCAATCTGTTTGCGGAGCACTTGGAGATGCTTTGCAAAGCACACTTTTGGAATCACTGGGTTAGGAATGAGGAAGGCTTAATTTAGAGTAAGTGCACCCACATTTGCGCGGAGGGAGAGCGAGAAACCATTTAAGAAAAAACCTTTGTGTGCCAGACCAGGATTGAGCCTCGATCTCCCCGTCTTTGGCGGTCTAGTCCAACACGATATAAGCCCGTTAGACCACGCGACCACTGAAACGGGTGGGAATTTCAAATTGCATGCTCGTTTAGTAAACTCTCTTCAGGCAATCTAAAAAATATTGTCACAGTATAAACAAAGACAAATAAAAACATAATCATGTGGTTTGATTTATTTAACGAGTGAAGTGAGATCTCGCTTCAGTGGCCACATGGTCTAAGGCGTCACACTCGTTTTAGACTAGACTGCCGATGACAGGGAGACTAGGTTTCAAATCTAGGTTGGGTGAATTGAGGGTGATTTTCCCAGAATGGTTTTCCACTATTACTCCACGAAAATGCGAGTACACTTTCTCTAAATTCAATCTTCCTCAAGTCTAATTCCTTAGCAAAATTAATATCTACATATGCATATAACCTGAACAGTTATTAAGACGCTAAAAATTAAGTGCTAAAAAAAGGAGTTCTCTGTTTTAACTCCACCTATTTGCATTTGTTTGTTTGTCTGAGGTGTAAGCTATATGGCTCACTATAGCTTTTGAACGCATTAACTGATTTAATTCACACTTGACATATGTGTTCTTTGTACCTCTATACAGATCAAGCTCATTGGAAAAGATAATCGAACAAAGGGTTGGGGAGAAATACACCCTTACGTGTATAAAACCATGGCTTCAAACATTAATTATTGCATGCATTCCTTTTAGGGCATTTCCTGAAACCCTTTACTAATGAAAATTGGTATAATTCATTCAAGACCTGGTTTACTTGGATGACTGCTCAAAATGTTACTAAAAGTATTCCCTAATATGTCACTACGCCAACAGCTGACTTCTATCACTTTGGATGACTGTTATGAAAACAGATGGTAATGAATGTGATAGTTAACTACAGTAGCTTAGGCCAATATTATTTATATATTTATTTGAGGTTGGACACAAAGCTTATTTATAGTTTTATTCCACTTAAAAATATTACTATTCACACCACTTTCACAAACACTTCTAACTAACATAACTTCAAAATGGCGACCGACGAATTTAAACCATGTGGTTGAACATGATGGTAAAGATGTTTTTTACAATGATGCATCCACGCAGTTGATGAAAATATTTTATTCAGTTAAGTATTTCGAAACACGATAAAATGATCATAAAACAATTTATTATGTATAAATAAAATGACAAGTATTTTCTCTTTTCCAAGTAAATACGATGCCTGTATTAAAAGGTATTGATGTATGCACTATATTACACAAAATCAGTAACGTTCCAAAACGAAGAATAGGTACCT
This sequence comes from Timema douglasi, assembly GCA_901482245.1. Taxonomy (NCBI): domain Eukaryota; kingdom Metazoa; phylum Arthropoda; class Insecta; order Phasmatodea; family Timematidae; genus Timema; species Timema douglasi. Next base: position 150,781 of record CABEEJ010001496.1, read on the forward strand.
TTAATTATGTTTAAAAAATGGTTTCGAGTTGGATGAAAATAGATTATTAAAAGTAATGAATTAGTATGAGAAAACTCAAGTTTACGTTATTTTAAATGTAAAATATAACAGGTAATTAAAAAACTTTACATTTATAACAAAACTGTGATCTTTTACAAGTGTTGGCAACCCAAAACCTAAACATATGATTTTCGAACTGTCATCCAGGTAAAAAACC
>CABEEJ010001497.1:0-37932 GCA_901482245.1 Timema douglasi
TGTAATTTATCAAAAATAAAAAATGTTCCTCTTGTGACCTCATGGTTATTATTTTTGGGGCCCACTTCCCGACCTCTGTGTGAGCGCCACAAAATAAAGTAAGAAAACCGAAATTAAATGTTACTGAGTGACAGGAATTGAAACAGAACAGGCTCAGGAATAGTCAGCAATAGATTAGAATGGCACGGCATGGTCCGTAGTTAACCTTCTATGAATGGATAGTACGGTACGGCATGGTCCGTAGTTAACCCACTATGAATGGATAGCATGGCACGGCATGGTCCGTAGTTAACCCACTATGAATGGATAGCATGGCACCGCATGGCTCGTAGTTAACCCTCTATGAATGGATAGCAAGGCACGGCATGGCTCGTAGTTAACCTTCTATGAATGGATAGCATGGCACGGCATGGCTCGTAGTTAACCCACTATGAATGGATAGCACGGCACGGCATGGATCGTAGTAAACCCACTATGAATGGATAACACGGCATGGCATGGTCCTTAGTTAACCCTCTATGAATGGATAGCACGGCACGGCTCGTAGTTAACCCTCTATTAATGGATAGCATGGCACGGCATGGCTCGTAGATAACCCACTATGAATGGATAGCATGGCATGGCATGGCTCGTAGTTAACCCTCTATGAATGGATAGCACGGCACGGCATGGTCCGTAGTTAACCCACTATGAATGGATAGCATGGCACGGCATGGTCCGTAGCTAACCCACTATGAATGGATAGCACGGCACGGCATGGCTCGTAGTTAACCCACTATGAATGGATAGCATGGCATGGCATGGTCCGTAGTTAACCCACTATGAATGGATAGAATGCCACGGCATGGCTCGTAGTTAACCCACTATGAATGGATAGCACGGCACGGCATGGCTCGTAGTTAATCCACTATTAATGGATAGCACGGCACGGCATGGATTGTAGTTAACCCACTATGAATGGATAGCAAGGCATGGCATGGCTCGTAGTTAACCCTCTATGAATGGATAGCAAGGCACGGCATGGTCCGTAGTTAACCCACTATGAATGGATAGCATGGCACGGCATGGATCGTAGTTAACCCACTATGAATGGATAGAACGGCACAGCATGGTCCGTAGTTAGCCCTCTATGTATGGATAGCACGGCACGGCATGGCTCGTAGTTAACCCTCTATGAATGGATAGCAGGGTACGGCATGGTCCGTAGTTAATCCACTACGAATGGTTAACACGGTACGGCATGGCTCGTAGTTAACCCTCTATGAATGGATAGCACGGCACGGCATGGTCCGTAGTTAACCTTCTATGAATGGATAACACGGCACGGCATGGTCCGTAGTTAACCCACTAAGAATCGATAGCATGGCACAACATGGTCCGTAGTTATACCACTATGAATGGATAGCACGGCACGGCATGGCTCGTAGTTAACCCACTATGAATGGATAGCACGGCACCGCATGGTCCGTAGTTAACCCACTATGAATGGATAGCATGGCACGGCATGGCTCGTAGTTAACCTTCTATGAATGGATAGCACGGAAGGCATGGTCCGTAGTTAACGCACTAAGAATCGTTAGCATGGAACGACATGGATCGTAGCTAACCCACTATGAATGGATAGCATGGCACGGCATTGTCCGTAGTTAACCCACTATGAATGTATAGCACGGCACAGCATAGCTCGTAGTTAACCTTCTATGAATGGATAGCTCGGCACGGCATGATCCGTAGTTAACCCACTATGAATGGATAGCATGGCACGGCATGGTCCGTAGTTAACCCACTATGAATGGATAGCATGGCACGGCATGGCTCGTATCTAACCCTCTATGAATGGATAGCACGGCACGGCATGGCTCGTAGTTAACCTTCTATGAATGGATAGCATGGTACGGCATGGCTCGTAGTTAACCCACTATGAATGGATAGCACGGCATGGCATGGCTCGTAGTTAACCCACTATGAATGGATAGCATGGCCAGGCATGGTCCTTAGTTAACCCTCTATGATTGTATAGCACGGCACGGCTTGGCTCGTAGTTAACCCTCTATGAATGGATAGCATGGCACGGCATGGCTCGTAGTTAGTCCACTATGAATGGATAGTACGGCACGGTATGGTCCGTAGTTAACCCACTATGAATCGATAGCACGGCACGGCATGGCTTGTAGTTAACCCACTATGAATTGATAGCACGGTATGGTATGGTCCGTAGTTAACACACTTTGAATGGATAGCATGGCACGGCATGCATCGTAGTTAACCCTCTATGAATGGATAGCATGGCACGGCATGGCTCGTAGTTAACCCACTATGAATGGATTGCACGGCACGGCATGGCTCGTAGTTAACCATCTATGAATGGATAGCACGGCACGGCATGGCTCGTAGTTAACCCAATATGAATGGATAGCATGGCACGGCATGGTCCGTAGCTAACCCACTATGAATGGATAGCACGGCACGGCATGGCTCGTAGTTAACCCACTATGAATGGATAGCATGGCATGGCATGGTCCGTAGTTAACCCACTATGAATGGATAGAATGCCACGGCATGGCTCGTAGTTAACCCACTATGAATGGATAGCACGGCACGGCATGGCTCGTAGTTAATCCACTATTAATGGATAGCACGGCACGGCATGGATTGTAGTTAACCCACTATGAATGGATAGCAAGGCATGGCATGGCTCGTAGTTAAATCCACTATGAATGGATAGCATGGCACGGCATGGTCCGTAGTTAACCCACTATGAATGGATAGCATGCCACGACATGGATCGTATTTAACCCACTATGAATGATTAACACGGCACGCCATGGCTCGTATTTAATCCACTATAAATGGATAGCACGGCACGGCATGGCTCGTAGTTAATCCAATATAAATGGATAGCACGGCACGGCATGGCTCGTAGTTAACCTTCTATGAAGGGATAGCACGGCACGGTATGGTCCGTAGTTAACCCACTATGAATGTATAGCATGGCACGGCATGGTCCGCAGTTAACCCACTATGAATGGATAGCATAGCACGGCATGGCTCGTAGTTAACCCACTATGAATGGATAGCATGGCACGGCATGGTCCGTAGTTAATCCACTATGAATGGATAGCATGGCACGGCATGGCTCGTAGTTAACCCACTATGAATGGATAGCACGGAACTGCCTGGTCCGTAGTTAACCCACTATGAATGGATAGCATGGCACGGCATGGCTCGTAGTTAATTCTCTATGAATGGATAGCACGGCATGGCTCGTAGTTAACCCACTATCAATGGATAGCATGTCACGGCATGGTTCGTAGTTAGCCCACTATGAATGGATAGCATGGCACGGCATGGCTCGTAGTTAATTCTCTATGAATGGATAGTACGGCATGGCTCGTAGTTAACCCACTATGAATTGATAGCATGGCACGGCATGGCTCGTAGTTAATCCACTATGAATGGATAGCACAGCACGGCATGCCTCGTAGTTAACCCACTATGAATTGATAGCATGGCACGACATGGTCCGTAGTTAACCTTCTATGAATGGATAGCACAGCACGGCATGGTCGTAGTTAACGCACTAAGAATCGATAGCATGGCACGGCATGGCTCGTATTTAAACCACTATTAATGGATAGCATGGCACGGCATGGACCGTAGTTAGCCCACTATGAATGGATAGCATGGCATGGCATGGCTCGTAGTTAGCCCACTATGAATGGATAGCACGGCATGGCATGGTCCGTAGTTAACCCACTATGAATGGATAGCATGGCACGGCATGGCACGTAGTTAATTCTCTATGAATGGATAGCACGGCACGGAATGGCTCGTAGTTAACCTTCTATGAATGGATAGAACGGCACGGTATGGCTTGTAGTTAACCCACTATGAATGGATAGCATGGTACGGCATGGTCCGTAGTTAACCTTCTATGAATGGATAGAATGGCACGGCATGGCTCGTAGCTAACCCACTATGAATGGATAGCATGGCATGGCATGGCTCGTAGTTAACGCACTATGAATGGATAGCATGGCACGGCATGGCTCGTAGTTAACCCACTATGAATAGGATAGCATGGCACGGCATGGCTCGTAGTTAACCCACTATAAATGGATAGCACGGCACGGCATGGCTCGTAGTTAACCCACTATGAATCGATAGTATGGCACGGCATGGCTCGTATTTAACCCACTATGAATGGATAGCACGGCACGGCAAGGATCGTAGTTAACCCACTACGAATGGATAGCATGGCACGGCATGGCTCGTAGTTAACCCACTATGAATGGATAGCACGGAACGGCATGGCTTGTAGTTAACCCTCTATGAATGGATAGCACGGCACGGCATGGCTCGTAGTTAACCCACTATGAATGGATAGCACGGCACGGCATGGCTCGTAGTTAACCTTCTATGAATGGATAGCACGGCACGGCATGGCTCGTTGTTAACCAACTATGAATGGATAGCAAGGCACGGCATGGTCCGTAGTTGACCCACTATGAATGGATAGCATGCCACGGCATCGCTCATAGTTAACCCACTATGAATGGATAGCACCGCACGGCATGGCTCGTAGTTATACCACTATAAATGGATAGCACGGCACGGCATGGCTCGTAGTTAACCCACTATGAATGGATAGCACTGCACGGCATGGCTCGTAGTTAATCCACTATGAATGGATAGCATGGCCCGGCATGGTCCGTAGTTAACCCACTATGAATGGATAGCATGCCACGGCATGGCTCGTAGTTAACCCACTATGAATGGTTAGCACGGCACGGCATGATTCAGTATTTAATCCACTATAAATGGATAGCACGGCACGGCATGGTTCGTAGTTAACCCACTATGAATGGATTGTAATGGCTCGGCATGGTCCGAAGTTAACCCACTATGAATGAATAGCATGCCACGGCATGGCTCGTTGTTAACCCACTATGAATGGTTAGCACGGCACGGCATGATTCGTATTTAATCCACTATAAATGGATAACACGGCACGGCATGGCTCGATAGTTAACCCACTATGAATGTATAGCACGGCACGGCATGGCTCGTAGTTAACCCACTATGAATGGATAGCACGGCACGGCATGGCTTGTAGTTAATCCACTATGAATGGATAGCACGGCACGGCATGGTCCGTAGTTAACCCACTATGAATGGATAGCACGGTGTGGCATGGATCGTAGTTAACCCACTATGAATGGATAGCAATGGCACGGCATGGGTCGTAGTTACCCCTCTATTAATGGATATCACGGCACGGCATGGCTTGTAGTTAATCCACTATGAAGGGATAGCACGGTACGGCATGGTCCGTAGTTAACCCACTATGAATGGATAGCATGGCGTGGCATGGCTCGTAGTTAACCCACTATGAATGGTGGTTTATTTAAGATATATTATGTAAAATTACATTTGTTTTAAAATTTTACATAAAGACTGAATTCAAAATGATAATCTGAGATGAGTTTTTCATGATAAATTATATTTTTACAAATAACAAATAATTTTAGAGTTGTTGACATAATTTATTTTTAGAAATTTGGTTTTTGTTATAAATAAGGTTTTCTGTTATTAACAAGATGATTTGTTTGTTTTTATGAAGAAAACTTACTTAATTGTAGTTTACTTTAAATCCATTTTTTAAATTTATTTTAGAAGCTTATACTTATACGATACAAGAAAGTTTGTGCAATTGTGTCGTATCATTTGTTTACCTTATTATCTAATGTGTCGAGTTTCCTTTAATTGTTATGTTTATCTTATTCGAATTTATTACTTGTAGATATACAGATAATGGAAGTTACTATTGGTGGAATGTTTGCGGGACACATTTAATTTCATACACAATTATTTATGTTGGTTATATTCATGCTTGGTTTACACAACATTTTATAGCGTTATAGTCTTCACACTATAACACATGAATTAATTTTTTTTTTAGAAATATATTTCTGTTCATGTAATGTGTATTCCAAATAGCTTTTCATTTGCATAAGAAAACTTTCTTAGGGATGATTGGATAATGTATATATTTTTTATATTTCTGATTGTTGCTTATATATAATGTAAAATCATTTTATCTAAAAATATGTATACTTTATAATCATCTCTAAAAACTGTATTCACAAATCTTCTTGTATTTGCTTAACTAATCAAAAGTTTGCATATGTGATTAAGTTTTATTAGTTTTACTTTGTAAAACAGTTTGTATAAGTTTATATTATTGTGCCTCAAAAGTTTTTCATGTCAAATTGAAACAGATATAAATGTAAGACCCCCTTTTTTCTTTAGTTTGGAATCACATACAGTAGGACGTTAAGATACATCATAATCTTGAGGCCGAGAATTTCCACGACTACCATACATTCTTAAGCCTATATTATTATGATAAAGTAAAAAGGCTAATATTCATCGTCAATATCATTCAAATCCTATATATAATTTGATAAGCCCATTTCCGGTCATTTAAAATACGAGGAAATTACTCAACAGATTTTTACAAAAGACCGGTTACCGGTTAGGAGTCCTGTGGGCCTATCCCGGAGATGTTGCGAGTTTATCTTACTACGGTGAATCTCGCCATGTTCAACTCGAACTCGTAATTTCATATCCGTAAAGTAGCCATTCCTGAGTTAATAATCTCGCAATTCGTGTTGAGTCTTCTAATTTCGTATTAAGCGAAAAATTCCGAACTTCCGGTTTCCAAAATTGTGATTTGTGATTTACTTTATAGCTGTGTGAACGCACCCTTCAGCCATTTAAACAATAGAATAACAAAAATGTTGTCTTCAATATCTTCGTTTTATCTCGGTTTTATTTTTTGTTGGTTAAGGTTAGCTCGATAAAGTCTAAATAAAATTGGATTGGAAGAGAATAATCAAAGAGCAAAAGCAGATTACACTTTATGTATGTTTCTTTGTTTCGCTAAATGATTAAATAAAAAGCTATTACTAGTATAACTTATTACATCATATATGATATATATTAATAACTTTAATAGGTACATAAAAAGCCAAAATTAATTAACATACAGCATATGGATGGAATGCCTTTCTATTTGAATAAAACCGTTTGTTAAGCCCGAACAAATTAATAAATTTCTTATCACTCAGCTCAAAAGCGTCTTCGCGTTCACGAAATATACGTGGCATTCTATTAAATTCATTTTCAAATTCTTCAAGTTCTCTTATTATCAAATAGTAAGGCTATGTTTACGCCATTTTACATTTTGTCCAACAACAAATATTTTCGAACTATCTGTTGCGATATTGACGATTCCGAGAGGTAGAACCGCAGTGAGATCTATCCGAATGAAAAAATCTCAATCCGTAACGAAATTTTTTTCAAGAATAGCTAAATAGAAAAAGTTTCGAGATTGTGTCACGTGAACGACCAATCTCGCAATGGAATCAACTCTAAACATCTCGGGGATAGGCCCGCTGGATGTCTGAGAAAGTAGTAATTTTCCACAAAAACCCGATTTTCACAGAGAGATCTCAGTTTTTCAATCTTTGTTTAATAACCGTGGAAACCGTTATTTTCAGCATGGCTCTTAATTTCTGAATAATCTCTTTGGCTAAGAAATAATAACTCAATCTTTATTTGTTGGTCCGAATACATCACAATTTTATCTTTGGATGAATATTTCTCTTTGGATGCTGCTCATAGCACATCTATATTGAGATTTCTAAGCTGGGGAAACATTTTTAAAAATTGGAATGTTGTTATCTTTAATTCGCATTTAAATCAATAATTTTGAGCTTAATTCAAAAATTAAAATGTTAAGTTGTTAAGTTTGTGGAAATATTGTCTACGTTTTGTTTGGTGCATGATATAATGATGTTTAAATATATTTAGTTATGTATTATAATCTCAAAAACAACAAAACTATCTTGAATAATGTTTAAAAATAGCCATTTTAACTATCTACGCATGAGTTTTGATGTTCATTTTAGCAAATAGTAACACAATACAAATACATAAATTAAGCTATATTTTCATTTTACCGCTTTATTTTGAGGATATATATTTAAATATTTAAAAGTAATGTTTTGTGTACCACATGCTTCAGCTATTTGAATCTTAATCATGTTTTGTGTACCTCACCTAAATTTTCACATTCTCTCTCCATATATGACATGCTCTCTATCTGACACACTGTCTCACGCTTCCACACGCTCTAACTCTCTCAAACGCTCTTTCTTTCAAACGTTCTATTGCTTGAACGCTCTCTCACAAATCCCCTCTCTCTCAAACGCGCTTTTTCTCAAACCATTTCCCTCAAACTCTCTCTCTATCAAAATCCCTCTAAATCACTCTCATATTCTCTATCTCACGCTCACTCTCACTATATCAATATCACACTATTTCAAACTCTCTCTCTCAAGTTCTTTCGTTAACTCTTTCTCATAAACCTTTCTCTTAAATTCTTTCTCTCTAATTTTATTTCTCTAACTTTCTCCCTCAAACTCTCTATCACACGCCCTTACATTTTCTCTCTCTTTCACACAATATCCCTCCCAAAATTTCTCTCTCTCTTTCTCACACACTCGCCTCGGTGGCGTAGTTGGCTAACGCGCTATTCGTGTTGAGCTCGACTGCTGAGGACGGGGAGATCAAGGTTCAAATATAGGTCGGGTGAACTGGGGGTGGTTTTACTAAATGGTTTTCCACTCTCACTCCACGCAAATGAGGGTTCACTACCTCTAATTCAACCTTCCTAATTCCTAATCCATTAGCGTGATTAGTAGTTAAAAAGCGTATAACCCGAACGGTTAGTAAGACGCGGTGCTATTATTATTATTATCTTTCTCACACCCTTTATCAATCATTCTCTCCCACCTATTCTCTTTTTCTCTCACACACTCTCACTTTTTCTCTAAAACACTCTCTTTCACTTTATCTCTCTCACACACACACATACACACACTCGTTCTCTATTCTAATGGTATTTCTATCTCTAAGACATACAAATAATCTATCACTCTCTCAAATTCACTCAATCTCTATCAATTATTCATTCTCAGTCTCTTACACTCACTCTCTCACATTCAAACTTTTATTTTCCCACTCACTCACACACTTACACAATCACACATAAACACACTCTCATTTTCGTTTGATCACTTTTTCTTACATATATCTTATAATATATGATTTGATAAGCCCGTTTCCAGTAATAGAAATTACGAAAAAATGACAACAGATTTTGACAAACGACATCTCATTTTAAAGGTTATGGGTCCCGGATGTCGGTAGAAATAGTAGTTTCCAAATAAAAGCTGAGTTTCTCAGATAGTATTCAACTTTTCTTTATTTGTTTATATCACCATAGAAACTCTGATAACAAATATTTCTGTTTGTTTACAAATAATACCAACTCAACACTTACTTTAGGAGTATTCTGTAAAAAATAGAAAGATTACTACTATTAAATTATTATTATTTGTATATTTATCAAACAAACCGATGATATTAGGTTATATATATTTACATTGTTGATTTCGCCTTTAAATATTTGCCTCTGCTCTTATGTATAATTTTATAAGAACTTTTAATGTATTTTAAATTACAAGAAAATGGTTGAACCTATTTTGACTTATGTTTTGACTAATGTCTAATCATTTTAATGGTTAGGAGACTGGGATGTCGGCAAAAATAGTCGATCAAAACAAAAACACAAATTTTCTTAGGAAATATCTAATCTTTTCATTCTGTGTGGGCAGTGTCTCATCTGTACAATCATTCTCTGCTTACATCACCACGGAAACCATGATTTGTATTGTTGTATTTCGCTAAATAAAACATTTCTCTTTAGTTAAAGATGATACCGAGATTTTTAATTGATTGTTTTGGTGCAACAAATAGATAGAGAGCTGGGAGGGGGGTCGCTTTAACGTTATCATCGCGGCGTGAAGGGAAAAAATAATCAAAATATACGTTTTGACTCAAATTAAACACCGAACGCTAAATAGTTATCTATATAAAGTTGATAATCTTTGAAGAGTGAACTTTTGACTAGCAAATCGAGTGAGGATAAATTATATATAACTTTTTCCAATAACAAATTTAGACTACATTTTAGTTAAACAATCTGCAGAAATCGCTGCAACGATCCATTAGTAATGTTTAATTCAGTAAAATTAGTTACTTTAAATACAAAATGTACCAGTAAACTAGACTGCCAATGAAAGGGAGATCAAGGTTCAAATCTCGGTCGGGTATACTGAGGGTAGTTTTTACAAAATGGTTTTTCCAATTTCCCTCAATGAAGATGTGGGTACACTTTCTCTAAATATGATCTTCCTAATGCCCCTCCCGCCCCTCCACACACACATTCTGATATGACATATCCGTCCAAGAACGTTTGAAAATTACTGTCCTAAGCTTGTGGCGTTTATGGATTTATGTTTAAATATTCTTGCACTTTAAATACCGGCGTATCAAATTGTAAGCCAACCACATTCGGACAGATACAGTGATTCATATTTCTGATTTAAAATAGGAGGAATATAATTTTAAAGCTTTAAAATATTGTAATAAAATGTTTGTTTCATCATTAGCAAAACGATCGTGGCAACGCTATGGATGGAAGTTGTTTACAAGTACATGCAGTTCCTGGTACTACCACAAGCAGCGTTACACTACGGTTACCAAACTAAATTAAATTTTTACTATTAAAATAATTTCTTAAAGCGTAATAAATTTAATCAATAAATTATAAAAAATAAATAAAACAAGTATACAAATATTATCTAGCTTTGTGATCTTTTCTTTTTACAATTTTAACAATTACATCAATATTAATCTTATTACAGTTATCATTCTTTTTTTTTAAAAAGTTACTTATAAAACACTGAGTAAAATTTTATGTCAAGATAGTTGAAGTAAAAATAGTTTTGCTTTAGGTAGTGAAATTCAATTTTGACTATTTCTATTAGTGAAGTCATTATTAACAAAATTGCGAAAGTCTGAAAATTTGATAAATTTCATTGAATAATTTAATTAGTATGATTAAACAAAACTATACAAAGTCCTAGTTCTAGACAATAAACATTTATTTTCATTGGTGAAAACCAATTTCATATACATAAATCAGTTCTGACACAATCTTTTAATTTGTAACATCATGTTTTATTGGGTGAACGAGTGTTGACCGGCCTCTTAAAGACTCAAAGTTAAGAGCGAATCTTGACACACCCTTCAACCAGATACCATTGTCACCATTAGAACTATTGGAGACAAAAGCACAGAATGTAATAGTAAAGTATTTGTAAAATACAAAGTATATCTCTGTTATTATAGAGTATAGACAAATCTACCGAAGCGAGCTCAGTCTATCTGTCGTAAAGAGGCTAGAGTAGTCTAGATAGTGTAAAGAGGTTAGATCAGCCTAGTTAGTAAAAGAGGCTTGAATATCACAGTTAGTGTAGAGAGGCTAGATCAGCCCAATTAGTGTAAAAGAGCTTGAATAGCCTAGTTATTGTAAAGAGGCTATATCAGCTCAGTTGTTGTAAAGAGGCTATATCAGCCCAGTTGTTGTAAAGAGGCTACATCAGCCCAGTTATTGCAAAGAGGTTATACCATCCCAGTTATTGCAAAGAGGTTATACCAGCCCAGGTAGTGTAAATACCCTATATTAGCCCAGTTATTGTAAAGAGGCTATACAAGCCCTATTAGTGTAAAAAGGTTATATCAGCCCAGTTTTTATAAAGAGGATATACCAGCCTTATTAGTGTAAAAAGGCTATATCAGCCCAGTTATTGTAAAGAGGCTATATCAGCCCAGTTGTTGTAAAGAGGCTATATCAGCCCAGTTGTTGTAAAGAGGCTATATCAGCCCAGTTATTTTAAAGAGGCTATACCAGCCCTATTAGTGTAAAAAGGCTATATCATCCCAATTATTGCAAAGAAACTATATCAGCCCAGTTGTTGTAAAGAGGCTATATCAACCCAGTTGTTGTAAAGATGCTACAATAGCCCAGTTATTGCAAAGAGGTTAAATCAGCCCAGGTAGTGTAAATAGCCTATATCAGCCCAGTTGTTGTAAAGAGGCTACATCAGCCCAGTTATTGTAAAGAGGTTAAATCAGCCCAGGTAGTGTAAATAGCCTATATCAGCCCAGTTGTTGTAAAGAGGCTACATCAGCCCAGTTATTGCAAAGAGGTTAAATCAGCCCAGGTAGTGTAAATAGCCTATATCAACCCAGTTGTTGTAAAGAGGCTACATCAGCTCAGTTATTGCAAAGAGGCTACATCAGCCCAGTTATTGTAAAGAGGCTATACCAACCCTATTAGTGTAAAAAGGATATATCATCCCAATTATTGTAAAGAGGCTATATCAACACAGTTGTTGTAAAGAGGCTACAATAGCCCAGTTATTGCAAAGAGGCTATACCAGCCCTACTAGTGTAAAGAGGCTATACCAGCCCAATTATTGTAAAGAGGCTATATCAACCCAGTTGTTGTAAAGAGGCTACAATAGCCCAGTTATTGCAAAGAGGCTATACCAGCCACTATTAGTGTAAAGAGGCTATATCAGCCCAGTTATTGTAAATAGGCTATATCAGCCCAGTTTTTGTAAAGAGGCTACATCAGCCCAGTTATTGTAAAGAGGCTATAATAGCCCTATTAGTGTAAAAAGGCTATATCATCCCAATTATTGTAAAGAGGCTATATCAACACAGTTGTTGTAAAGAGGCTACAATAGCCCAGTTATTGCAAAGAGGTTAAATCAGCCCAGGTAGTGTAAATAGCCTATATTAGCTCAGTTATTGTAAAGAGGCTATACCAGCCCTATTAGTGTAAAAAAGCTATATCATCCCAATTATTATAAAGAAGCTATATCAACCTAGTTAGTGTAAAGAGGGTAGAGTAGTCCAGTTAGTGTAAATAGGCTAGACCTGTTTTCTCAGTATAAGTTGACCAGACCAAAGTTGGTTTAAGGGACTAGACTAACCCAATAAATAAAATGAGGCCAGTTCCACCAAAACTGGTTTAAAGAGGAAATATCACCCTCGTGAATTACAGGCGACCATGACCACTTTCAGGTGTTTGCTCATGTGTGGCCTACACCATATCATACGTGAGCACGCGGTCATATATCAGGGTGTGGCCATATTGACCTTACAACTAGGTCATATACAAACTCCAGTTTAAACTAGAAGTGTATTGATAACTAAGTCCTGGAATAATCAACTGGTTATTGGACTATGGTTGAGATATTATTAATAATCTAATAAGTCTGTTTTGAGGAGGCGATTAAAACCAACATTATAACCATGTGAATATCTGTCACAACTCATTTAGATAAACTTATCCTCAAGATGAGCCTTTCTCACATCATACTAATTTATCGTTGACCACGGTAGTCTGGGAAAAGTGCTCTCCTCAGGACTCGATGTTCGTGGTTTCAAGCCCAGCCAAGGTCGATGGATTTTTCTTGAGCAATTAAAACGTAACAAATCTTCCTTCGGTGGGGAAATAAAGTCAATTCTATGCCAATTGTGGTGTGTAATGAACCCTGGAAGCTATGTGAAAATATCTTTCCCGGCAAAAATGGTAAGCTCTTTAGCGCTAGCTCATATACATTTAGTGTGTAAGACAACGAGGAACCACCAAACTTCCTGAACTACCTTAGAACATGTGATTTCTATCAGATGGTGCAAGCAGAACTAACCATCAGAAGGGCTGAATGCATGCCAAGATCCAGATTGATAGAAATCACATCAAACCAACCTTTGTGTTGTTGACTTAAGAAGAAGAAGAAAAATTATTAAGATATAAATATTTATATGAGTATTTAAAGATTTTTCCAATTCTAAATAATTCAGGCAAATAAATACCATTAAAAAAATCAGGTTTATTTAATATTTGAATTTGTATGCTTGAAAATAACTTTTGAAATTCAGGAGAAACGTCGCTGCTATAATGTCTTAATCTTACCTCAGAATATATTATATACTTCCAAACAGAGCCCAACCCACCTAGGTGGCGTAGTTATCTAACGCGCTAATTTAGTGTTGAGCTATATTACTGAGGACGGGGCGATCGAGGCTCAAATCTCACTCGGGTGAACTGGGGGGTATTTCATAAAAGGTTTTCCACTCTCCCTCCATGCGAATACGAATTATCTTCCTCTATATTGAAACTTCGCAATTCCTAACCCACTAGCCTAATTAGTACTTAAGAGTACAACCCGAATGGGTAGTTAGACGCGGTGCTAAGTATTACTATCCAAACCGAACCTAGGGTTAATATAATAACATGGGCATTACAACGCTAAGTTATCATCCTTTCTATCCTTGACCCGAGAATACTAGTAATGAAGAGTACAGTTGCCCCATGGCTTCTTTGGTGCCGAGTGACAGCTGACGGCTTTGAAAAGTTACCAGACCAAATTATGTATCCCTACGCCGAACCATATGATCTAACAAAAACATATGTTTAGCAGCTGTCACTTCTGACAGTTAAAAGTTAGGTATATATATATATATATATATATATATATACATATACCTAAATGTTTACTGTCAGAACTAAGCTGTGAACTGTCAGTCAGCACCAAAGAAGCCAAGGGGCTACTGTAGCTGTAAATGGTTGCGCCTGGTACGTTTACTAACCGCAGTACGATTCACTCTGTGTGGTGTGAGTAGGCTCCTCTACATACAACTATGTGTTGCGTGTCACGGGACTACCAGGATAAGCTATAGTCTCCAGTAGAAAGTACATCCTCCTCGTCCCAAACTTAAATGAGCATGACATTCAGACGTGCCCACTGGTGCAGGGATCTACTATACGACTGCGACGTGTAATATGCAGAGCTTTTTAAAACTGTACCTGTGATGTATTCTCACCAACTACATTCCCATTTGACCAAACATATATAAGTTCTATTCTAAACACCTCAAATGGGAACGATGTTCCGATAATACCTGGACGACAAGTGCTATAATGAAAGGGGGTAACAATTCACAGATGCAGTTTAAACACGTTGTGCTTACCCTGGCAACAAGTCACGGCAAGTTACTATATATATAGGTTAGTACTAGATGTTGATGTGTGAAGATTGTCGTCGGGGCATGCCTGTACTGTTTACTCGGAAGGGTTGGGAAATAGGTCTTCTAAAACAAAATGAACATCATGTACCAGTAAACTATGCGACTATAGTGATATAGATATATTAGCAATATATCATGGCGATAAGATGATAATATCACGGGATAAAACAGAATATACAAATCTATAAATAATACAAATATAGTTATTTCAGAGACAAACAAATGGTCAACTAGAGGGTGTCACGTCACTCACGATGGAAGGGGTGACTCAACGTGCATGTGTTTGAATTTTACCCTAGATCCAAGCGTGTATATACTCTCAGGTTGAACTGACGGTTTCTCCTCAGTTTGAATTAAACTAGACTTCTCATAATGTGTCATTAATTAATTTATCGTGTGTAAGCTTAGGTATCCTGGCGGAATGATTCAAAATATAAGTTATGTGTTAATTTTTCTCTGAACTTATTCTTGTATGCGGATATAATTAATCAAATAACAGAATTTAAATATGAGTTGCCTTTTTATAAAATTTGTATTTGTATATTTATTTTATCCCCATCATTGGTCAGGTATTCTTGTGTGACAAGGCTGCACATTGAATATGCTTTTCTAATCCTCTCTCCACGCTAATGTTGGTAAATTCCTCTAAACACCCTTTCCCATGGCTATTCCATAGATTAAACAATGAATAAAACCTTATCCATTTTAGTGGCCGATTGGTCTCTCATTAGACTGGACTATTGGTGGCGGGTTCTAGAACTCAGGGAAACCACCGCATTAAAGGTTCTCTTGCTATCTCACTGGACAAAACTTTCATAAACATGGTTGCTCCTGAGAAGAAATAACCTGGAGTAATATGTCCACAATCGGATCTCCAGATGGGCACTAACCCAGGAGAAAACTTCTATGTGGGAGTTAAGAATAACAGGTACTGGATAAGAATATAGTTGAGGTAATGCCTGTTAGTGACAAGGCGCTAAAAATCAGGATATTGAGTGACCTGGTGGATACCTTGATCATTAAAGTGTACATGCCTACGTCCAGCGCAGATGAGGAAGAGGTAGACAGGATATACGAACAGATAAAAGAGGTGTATGAGGATAACGTAAAAGGTAAAGTAAGAACTATGATGATAGGATACTGGAACAGTGTGATGGGGAATATAAGGCGAAGGAGTGTAGTTGGAGATTATGGACTAGGAAGATGGAACGAAAGAGGAGAGTGATTGGTAGAATTCTGTGAGAGCCCTGATCTCTTGATTTCCAACATCTGGTTCAAGAATCATCAATAGAATTTCTATACACGGAAGAGCCCTTGTGATAAAGACAGGTATAATATAGACTTCATTATAATAAAATGATGGTTCAAAAACAGCGTTAAGATGGCAAACATTAAAGTGGAATGGACGACGATACAGACCAAAACCTGCTCGTGGGAGATATAAAAACACGGCTGAATCATTTTAAAAGAAACCACCTATAAGGAAGTTAGATGTGGCAAAGCTAACGAAAGAAGACATGTTCTATACAAGAAACAGAGAAGAAACGCTGTAAATATCAAGGCAGAGTAAAGATGTATCAGGAGAATGAGATACCGTCAGGAACGCAATGTTAAGGTCTAGGGACGTTAGGAGAGAAAGTTAAAGAAGTAAGAATAAAAGGAAAAGAGAATGGGTGGATCAAGCAGGACATGCTAGATAAAATTGATGAACGTAGGAGATGTAAAAATTGTTCATCAGAAGAAGGAAAAAGACATTATAGAAAACTGAACAAAGAGTTGAGAAGAATGACTGACAGGGCCGGGGAGGAGTGGGTGTAGAGACGGTGTGAAGCGGTTTAAGAATTGGAAAAGGAAGAAAAAATTGAAGAAAGGAATAGAACAGTAGAGAGCTTGATGAAAAAAGACCCAAGAAAAATAAACAATCAAGGAAGAATAACATGATGCTCAGAATAAACAAAGAGGTATGGATGAGATACATAGAGGAGCTATATGATTCTCAGATAGGTCATAGAGGACTGTTGTTGGAAAAAGACCATAGACCGAGGACCATAGACCGAGTCTAGAAAAATGGAAAGGTGAACAAACTATCTAAGATCTCAGGATAAGAATATCTATGGGATGTGACCGAATACAATCTGGGACCTTTAAAGCCTTAGGGAATGGTACTAAAACAAGACTAACCAATCTAATCAATAGGATATACTACACCGGAATTTGGCTGAAAGATCTATTTAAGATCATTCTGGTTCCTTTATAAAAGAAGTGTAACGCCAAAGAATGCAAATACTACAGTATAATTAGTTTTATATATCATATTACCAAGGCTGTGACAATGATAGTGCTGAGGAGACTAGAAAGGAAACTATAGGAGAATATGGGAGAAGACCAGTTGGTTTTAGAAAGAAAAGAGAGACCATAGGTGCAGTTGGGTGTCTGAGAATGCTATCAGAACCAGTTTTGGAAGTTAACAAGGAAATATATGTATGTATGTTTTATTGACTGAGAGAAAGCGTTTGAATGGCTGGACTGGAATATACTACTTCAGGTTTTGAGAAATATTTGTATAGATTGGATGGATAGAAGACTGATAAATCAGCTGTATACAGGACAGAAAGTGGCGGTGAGAATGGAGGAGAGTGAAACAGAAGAGAGGAGTGCAACATAGATTTTATATGCCATCAGCGCTTTTAAATAGATACGCCAAAATGTTGTTAAAGAAGTTTTTAGAAAGGGCACCAGGCAATGTAGTAAGTGGAGAGCGACTAAAAACCATTAAGTACGCGGATAATCAAGCGGTGTTGGCAGAGTCGAAGGAAGAACTGCAAGACATTAATGATAGTAATATAAGAGTGGGAAAGGGATTTGGAATGAAGGTAAACACCAGTAAGACCAAAGTGATGAGAGTTGTTGAAAAGGAAGAAGGCAATGTTGTTATACTCATTAAAGGGAAGAAACTAGAACAAGTGAGGTTGTTCAAATATTTTGCCAGTCTAGAATGAATGAATGTAATGAATACACCATTGAGGAAGCTAAAAGCCGGATAGCTATGGGGAAGGGAGCATATGGAAGGGTTTTGGTATTACTGGCAGCGGAAAGAACCTCACTTGAGTTTAGAAAGGAGCTTGAAATGTGTTTCGTGTGGAGTGTGGTGACATGTGAAGTTGAGACGTGAACAATCATAGAGAAGTAAAATAATATTTTGAGGGTTTTGAAATGTAGTTGTGGAGAAGAGAGGAGAAGGTGAAATGGATGGACAGGGTGAGGAATGAGGAAGTGTTGAGGAGGGTAGAATAGGAAAGTAGCCTGATAAGTTTGATAACAAAGTGAAAAACGTCTTTGTTGGGCCACACACTTTGTAGGGATTGTTTAATGAAGAGAAAGGTAGAGGGAAAAAGATTAAGAAGAAGGTTTGGAATGCTAACATATATCAGGAAAGGGATATGATAAAAAAAAGTATAAAAGAAGATATCAGAACCGAAGAAAATGGAAGATGTTCAGTTGATATCTGTCTTAGGACAGATTCAATAAGAAGAGCTCAGAGTGCTTTATCCTAAATATTTTCCTCCTTTACTTTCAAGAAAATGTGGATACATTTGAAGCTTTCCCCTCCCCAATATATTAGTGTAACTATGTGACTTTCCCAAAAGATAGCGAAAACGTGGTGGCAAAAAATAAAACAAATTTGGCGTATACATAGACACATATTTAGTTGTCTAACTCTAAATGATTGCATCTCATTATATCCTGCATAAACCTGAGAGTCCAAAGAACAGGGGAGTAGTTTTCAATGGGTGCAATAACTAATTAATATGTTCATTTACTGATGGAGCTTAGTTTTTATATAAAACATGCTTGTTCAAAATAAATCAAATAATTTCCCATTGGAAACATAGAGTTTAATTTTCTTCATCTGGTGATATCAACAGTTGTAGAATATCTGTCAAGGGTGTCCTGGAATTAAATAAAATCTCTTTATCTTCATTCATAAAGTCCCACATCTAATGCCACTATGTTCACAACATATATATTCAAAACTGTTGATATCACCACGCGAAGAAAATTAAACTAAATAATTTTGTTTTATTTATTTTGGTCAAAAATAAGTTTTTGCTTTAAAAACTGCAAAAACACTGCTCTTAACCTGAGTTCCCTACATCTCCACCATTAAATACCATTTAACGGCTGATTTACCGAGATATGATATATGATTCACTGAAATAAAATATATATGATTTAACGAGATATAATATATACGATTTCCCCAGATATAAGATACACGATTTACAGAGTTACAAGATACATGATTTACCACGATATAATATACACGAATTATCTAGATACAAGAAAGACTATTTAGTGAGATATGATGTACATGATTTACCGAGATATAATATACATGATTTACCGATACATTAAATACATTGTTTACCAAGATATAATATAAACCTTTTAGCGATATTAAGATACACTATTAACCAAAACATAGATACACTATTTACCTAGATATGGATACACTTCTAACCGAAATATAGATATAATAAAAACTATTTACCGAGATTTAAGATAAACTATTTACCGAAATATAAGATACACTATGACATTCAAATCACAAATTGCATAGAACTCATCAACAACAAAATTGCGATCAGCGACTGTATCGCTGATGTGAAGGATCTTTCAGCCCACATTGGTGGATACATGGACTAGATGTCTGAGTGATTATCTAACTCGCCGGTGAAAAGGAGATTGGGGTTTGTATCCAGACCAGATATTATGTCCCAATTAGTCGTTTCACCACTCTTCCTCTATCAAACTTGAAACCTCCTTGTTTCTAACCAGTAGACGCTATAATAATACGTATAGCACATACAGAAGATGCGGTACAGGGAAAAAAATAGCGTTTACAAAATGTTGATCATTTCTATGGTAGCTATTAAATAGTGCCAGTGCATGTTCTTGACCTATTTCCATGGTGTAGGTGTTTACTCATGGCACTGGAGGTGTACTGTAAATGTTCAGTTGAGGTGTTTACTCACATTGTTAGAGGTGTAGTCTAGGTGTTTACTCATGGAGTGAGAGGTGTAGTTTAAGTTTAGTTGAGGTGTTTACTCACGGAGATAGAGGTGTAGTTTAAGTGTTTATTTGAGGTGTTTACTCACGGGGCTGGAGGTGTAGTTTAAGTATTTAGTTGAGGTGTTTACTCATGAAGTTGGAGGTGTAGTTTATGTGTTTACTCACAGAGTTGGAAGTGTAGTTTAAGTGTTTACTCATGAAGTTGGAGGTGTAGTTTATGTTTTTACTTACAGAGTTGGAAGTGTAGTTTAAGTGTTTACTCATGAAGCTGGAGGTGTAGTTTATGATTTTACTCACAGAGTTGGAAGTGTAGTTTAAGTGTTTAGTTGAGGTATATACTCGCGGAGTTGGAAGTGTAGTTTAAGTGTTTACTCCCGGAGTTGGAAGTGTAGTTTAAGTGTTTACTCACAGAGATGGAAGTGTAGTTTAAGTGTTTAGTTGAGGTGTTTACTCACGGAGTTGGAGGTGTTGATGTTGATGTTAGCCTTGAGATGTTCAAGCACCTTGTCGAGGTGGCCAGCTCTCGCAGCTCTCAGGAACGCAGTGTTCCCGTCAGACTGAAACAAGCAATACAACAGTGCCGGTTACAAACTGTCTCAATATACAACTATACAACTACCAACACTCAATAAAGGTCAATTTATAATATATTATGGCCGGAGTGTACTGTGTAGTCTAGATAATCATTTATCTTGAAATGTATCAGCCAATGAGAATGCGAGGAGAGAATATAGCTTATTAAACTAGTGAATATAAGCAGACGATAGATAGTAATCAGCTTCTGTCTGTGTTCATCTTCATGTTTGAAAGGAATTGTGGCACCCATGCTTGTTTTTATTCACGAATTGTCTTTGTTTTAATATCAATGACTATGATTGTATACATGATTGAATAAAAAGAAGAAATATTTCATTCTAATTCTGTTATTGAGATGTAGGGGGGCTATTTCAATTTTCATAGCAATAATCAAATCGGAACCAAATACAAATATAGTTTTATTTAAAACATTCAATTTATTTAATTTGCATTCAAGTTTCAAAAGATACATTTTAATTGGTGTTTTTTTTCGAATGAACACTTAATTGGAGAATTTTAGAAATATTATTTAGTAGTGGAAAGAGGTTAGGCTATTTTCTAGGGATAAAAGACTATCGATTAAAGAAAGACGTTATAACATTACGTTCCATTATAAACGAATGTATTTTTCTCATATAGGCCTATTGTGCACAGTACGCTATACATTATTTACTATTAGTCTAGATATGCGCTATAGATTTTAAAATATGAAATTTGTGTACAATTTTAAGTTGAAAAATATGTTTTGATAATTAGAAGACACTAATAATAACAAATTAATCCTATTGTAATATTCGGCAGAATTATGAGAATTCAATTTGACAATTGTATAATTACTCTAAAACTAAAAGTCGCAAGATTGCAATTTGTAATTATTTGGAACAACATCTAATTCAAATTTTAAGACCCAAAGATGGCGTGATTTTTAAAGAGATGGTATCACCATTAAACACAAATAAGGAATGAAAACTTGTATTTTTTTTATC
Source organism: Timema douglasi (assembly GCA_901482245.1). Lineage (NCBI taxonomy): Eukaryota > Metazoa > Arthropoda > Insecta > Phasmatodea > Timematidae > Timema > Timema douglasi. The sequence continues at coordinate 21,714 of CABEEJ010001497.1, forward strand.
TTTTCCATATGTAAAACTTTATATTATAAATAAATTATCTTCAAACTTATATCTGTTACAAATACATAAAACATCCTTATTCAGTTTGACTCTTTCAAAATAATTTTCTAACAAATTTTATAGATTTTAAATTTTCAGAGTAATCATACAAAAATGTCAAATTAAACTTTCATAAATCTTCTGAATATTTCTTACTTACTTACTATCTGGCATTAGGAACTTGAAAGTTCATTACCGAACTTAGTAAAGTAGGCCACCTATGCCTATCTTGAGATAGTTCTATCCAGTCTACCTATTTACACCCTATCTCTCTCAGGTCTATCAATTTTACCCTCCCATCTGCATCTAGGTCTTCCCAGTGGTCCAGTGAGCAAGATTCTAAATACTCCCATTCTCTCTGCATCACCTGAATGTTGCATGCAATATTACCATCACAACAATTTGTTGTTATTAGTGATTTCTAATTAGCAAACTTACTTATCAACTTAAAATGGTTCACAAATTTCATATTTATGTATGTTATATTTTAAAATGTTACTTGTTATTTAATTTGAACTATCCTCTCTCAAGTATTACCTGCACCATGATATGTTTTCATCATGTATTCTATGTTTATGTACTGTACCTCTAATATATTCTATATTTGACTCAATTTTCACTATATAAATTCGTTATCCCGTTATTAATATTAATATTACTAATACATAATATGACCACTTGAGTTGTTCACACAAAACATTAAGCTACTGGCGTATATCAAATTCAAAGTTTTCCTTCTCGAATATTCTCTTCAAATTATTCTTTACCAACAAAATTATGAATATTATTGAAATTTTAAAAGTTATGTTATTATAATATTGTCTATATTTTTCAATAAAATTTTACATGGAAGGGTGCAATTCTCAAATCAAAGTAAATGAAAAGGAACACAGATTTATTCCTACTCAAACAAATATATTCAATTTTAATAGGAGCATTACCAATTTGTTTAGTGATAATGAACGATTGTTTCAGTGGGTTAGTGGATTTGAAGCTTCAAAACTGTAATACTCGAAATATATATTGAAATGAGTGACTTCGGTTTCACGGTGACGTGGATATATGAGGGATTTGGTTAATCTCAAATCTAACCACAACTCGATACTAGGTGACGCCAACAAACAAAATTGCAAGTGGTAATTTATTTTAACTAATTTGAACACCATTTATTTAAAATATGAGTGTGTATGTGCTAATGTTTCCTAAAGGAAGCACACAAGTTAAATTAGAGCCATGTATTGATACATTTGGTCACAATATGTTTTGGTTTTTACATTTCACTCTTTGACAACCTTCTACTAAACCTGAGAAGAACACCCACCTTATAGCAGCACAGCCACATTGAGTAGAGTAGGCAGAAGATTTGTATAGATATTAAAAAAATATAGCACGTATTATATTAATCACAAAAGCTAACTATTATATCACATCACAAAATATATCGATCTATCATACGTTAGCAATCAGTACAACTAATATGCGTGTCTGAAAGGAGTATTTGAAGGCAGGTAAGCTTAGCAAACATGTTCCGTTGGCAGCGAGCTCTGGAACCGGATGGCCAGCCCGGTAATGTGGTGGATCTGTTTTATCATTGCTAGAAAGAGACAATAGAATATATGGTTGTGCATTCATTGCAGCCGTGGCACTGTCGTAGGATAAGACACAAGATATTCCTGGGTCATGCCCAAGCACTGAGCATGCAGAGGTAGTCTTCGTGGCCTCTTAACAGAACGTAAATATTGATGAAAATGTGAATAACACTATGAACGGACTAGAGCCATTAATCTCATGTGCTGTCCTAGTAGCTGAATGTCAGATAAATTGGCCCAATTTAATTATTTTGATAAATATTTCGTAAATATGTTACTTAATCTTCAACTATATTTAATTCCAACACTGATTAAATTTCAGTTTGCTGAAGATTAACTTAATGCAAATCGTTACAAATAGAACTTTAGTACCTTTGCTCCAGTATCTTGTTCACAATATTTATAAAAATATAATTAGAAACCAATATATATTAATTTTTAAATTGAAAACGTGGCATGACCCTGATTTCCAGGATCCATTTACATCTAAGACTGTATACACGGACATTACAGTGTTGGAGAAGTTAAAATAATATTTGTATTTCTAAGTCAATTAAATTAACTTTGTTTTTGAAATGAAAGCTATACTAAGGCAACATACACGCAAAGGAGATTCTACAACAATTTAAAATAGTAAAAATATAATATAAATTAAAACTACATAAAAAACCACCAAACCCTAAACCAATTTTTAAAAATAGGATAAGCTCTATAATAGGTTTAAAATCGCTAAGATATATTACTTTTTTTTAAGGATTTAAAAGATGAATTATTATCTTGTTAGTAATTTCGTACTTATTTATAGGAAAACTTGAGTTAAATTTGTTTAGTAGAATTATTTTAATTGATAATTATACATTTTATCGAGTTACAATAAAATATAGATATATTTTTTATATGAATCCTTAACTATTCTGACTATAGCATTCAAATTAATATTAAAGCTATTCACCCAACATAGATATTAGCACATTGTTAAAGAAATATGGTAAGCTATATCTTTCGAACACACGCCATTTTGTTTCTTACTAGAAAACAAAACACTAACTACTAGGCACGCCAGTGTATACGAGGCACCGCCTCTAACTCGCACACTGCGTAGAGCCATGGAGATTGTTCATGTTACTCCAAGTATTGATTCTCCAACGAGGTAGGAGAGAAGGGGATACCAGACGCCATCATTATACTCCCACTGCCTGGTTGGACTTGTGGAAAGGTCAGGAGACCGATCGATAGGACTTGTGCGGGCTATGGAGGGTGAGAAAGGGTGAAAAAAGGGATGCTGGGGAGACTAGAAGGTTGGATACGACAGGTGAGTTCTTCATCGTCAACAAAGGTGGGAAGACTACTGCTGGGGAGGAGGGAAAACCATCAAGAAAAAATAAGCCATTTATATAAGGATGTTCTGCACCGCTGAGGCAGATTATTAACAATTTCATGTTCTTACATTAGTCAACAGGGCTCATTAATTCGTATTTAAGATGAGTTAAAATATTTATTAATATGCTCAAAATATTATCCTTCTGTATTCTAGTTGATATTTGAATTTCCAAGTACTCAGATGATCCAACCAAATAATAACATCTCAACTTATCTGATAGAATGTTGTAATTTACAAGTAGATGATATGCCCAAATAATAGCCTCTTAATTTGTATGATAGAATATAGGAATTTCCAAGTAGTTCATCTGACTAATTTTTAGTCTCCCAGCTTGTCTGATATAATATAGGAATTTACAAGTAGATGATATGGCCAAATAATAGCCTCTCAACTTTTCTTATGGAATATAGGAATTTCCAAGTATATGATCTGGCCAAATAATAGCCTCTCAACTTTTCTTATGGAATATAGGAATTTCCAAGTATATGATCTGGCCAAATAATAGCCTCTAAACTTTTATTATGGAATATAGGAAATTCCAAGTGGCTGGTCTGCCTAGATATTAGCCTTACAACTTGTCTGAGAGAATATCAGAATTTCCAAGTATATGATCTGGCCAAATAGCCTCTCAACTTTTCTTATGGAACATAAGAATTTCCAAGTAGATGATCGGCCCAACTAATAGCTTTCCAACTTGTCTGAGAGAGTATATAACTCTTCAAATAGATGATATGCCTAACTTATAGCCTCCCAGCTTGCTTGATGGAATATTTGAATTTATAAGTAGATTATCTACCCAGCTAATAAATAACCTCCCAAATTGTATGTGTTAAATTTAAGGAAACATAAATTTTGATTGTATCCTTAGTAATTCAAGTTTATATACTGTAAAATTAATCGTTTCATATTTTATGTATTTTTATAACTTGATTTTCATTTATAGAAAAAATGTAGACGAATTTGAATGAATTTGATTTTTTTTGTTAATGTGTATAATATATATATTTGACTATACAAATAACTAAAATAGGACCTAGCTAATCGAGATTTCAAAGTCATTTGATTGAGCATTTAAATATAAAACTAAAGTTTGTTCACGATAGGTTTTTACCTGGATGACAGTTCTAAAATCATATGTTTAGGTTTTGGGTTGCCAACACTTGTAAAAGATAAAAGTTTTATTATAAATGTAAATATCTTTAATTACCTGTTATATATTACATTTAAAATAACGTAAACTTAAGTTTTCTCATACTGTTTCATTTTTTAAATTAATTTCTTTTTATCCAACTCGAAACAATATTTTAAACATAATTATAAGTACTTATTTTTCGTTTTGAAACGTTATTGATTATATTTAATATAGTGCACACATCAATACCTTTTAATACAGGCATCGTATTTACTTGGAAAAGAGAAAATTCTGGTCATTTTTTTTACATACAATAAATTATTTAATGATTATTTTATCGTATTTTGAAATATTTAACTGAATAAAATATTTTCATCAACTGCGTGTCTGCATCATTGTAAAAAACTTGTTATACCATTATTTTTAATCATATGGTTTAGATTCGTAAGTCGCCATTTTGAAGCTATGTTCGTTAGAAGTTTTTATGAAAGTGGTGGGAATATTTTTTTAAATGGAATAAAACTATAAATAAACTTTGTGTCTGACCTCAAATAAATATATAGATAATATTGGCCTAAATTACTGTGGTTAACTATCACATTAATATATTACCATCTGTTTTCATTACAGTCATCCAAAGTGATAAATGTCAGCTGTTGGCGTAGTGATATATTAGGGATTACTTCTAGTAACATTTCGAGCTGTCATCCAGGTAAACTTAGCTCGTGAATGACTTATACCTCTCGGCTTCAAATCTCATTACTTAGGTCAGCTATTATTTTTAACTTCTTATTGATCATGAATAACTATAAATGCTAATCTTGATTACTACATATGAAGCCCGAAATGACAAATAAATAACGCAAAAGGCAGATGCACTTTTCAAAAAAGTTAACGTAAAAGCACAAGCTATAGCAAAATCCCCCTTAGGTGACATCTTTTACCCAACTGAACAGTGGATGAGAAAGATGCTACATCATTATGTCTGGACGCGAAACAATGTTTCCCATGTTTTCAAACGTTTCCCCTATGTTTTCGAGCAACAGGAAACATTTCCGAAACAGCGAGAAACAATATTAGTAAACAAGGTTTCCAAGTGCGTAGTAGGCTTACACATGCCTTAATTCTTCTATTTTCCCCATTCTCTATGCACGTTAATGTAAAAGGATCTGCCAATCTATGTTTCTCTTATCATTACTTTATATATATATATATATATATATATATATATCTTTTCGTCATTTAGCAAATATATAATCATTTAGCATCCTTAGTTGAGTCAATAGCATGCCTGCATAGAAAAACCCATTAAATTCGATTATCGGACCGCAAAAATAGGAAGTTGTGACTTCATGTACCAGAAAGCAAAGAGACTGGGAGCGAGTAAAAACAGAGGTGTGTGAACAATAGGAACGAATAAACCCAAAGGTCAGATGGTGACGGATCATAAAGAGGTTCTTACGATTTGGGAAATATATATAGAAACCCCGTACGACAAGAAAAGTTGACCAGGGAACCCAGAGTTTGAAGAAGAAGTAGAGGGAGGCGAAAAAGTTCCCATCGTTTTAAAGAGTGAAGGGGAGAGAGCCATAAAGGATATGCGAAGAAGGAAAGCTGCTGGAGATGACTACATACAAGCTGACCTTCGGAAGTAACTGGAAAACAACGGTTTAATAGCTATGACAAAACTTATAAACAGAATCTACGAAACAGGATAATGGCCCAAGGACTTTCTAGACCTAACCATGGTGGCTATAAATAAAGAGAAACAAGCCACGAAATGGAGTGACCAATAAAGAAGAGTTGCCAGGAAATTATGGAACATCTGGTGAAGATAGGAAGAATATATGGCATAGAGCTCAACATTGAGAAGTTAAAAGTGATGGTGATTTCAAAATATGAATAACCAATGAAAATCAAAATTGGAAACCAGGATTTAGAAAACATGGAGTATTTCTAAGTACCTGGGAAGTCTGCTGACAAAGGATACCTACTGCACCAAGGAAATTAGGTATAGGATCATCATGGCCAACAAACCTTTCAGTAAGAAGAGGAAACAAGAAAATTCTTAAAGATGAAGGAGGAAGTAGAGGACAGGTTGCACTGGCGGTCCAAATTCACTGAGGGAATAGACCTTTCTTAAGACAGAACATCTAATAATAATATATTTATAAATATAGTCCCCTGACAAAGAGAGATAAGATCCTCAGTGGTCAGACAGTAATGTCATCAGATTTCTTGGGTATCCTAAGGTTCTGTACAAGTCGTTTCAGATGTCTATATTGTTGTCCGCTGTAAATTGAAGTAAAAGAATATTTCCGGATCATTCGGATTAGCTTACTTGTGCTCCTTTGAACATCCGAGGTTATCACAAAAAGTAGGTTTATGTGTTTATAATATTTTACTTGTTGTAATTACACCATCTTGAGTTGGAAATGAAGAATGATATGCCTTCGTTTCCCCTTGATTTTAACAAACAAAAGAAATCTCAGAGTTACAATTAAATAAATACAGAAACTTGGCCTGGTACCTGTGTCAAAGCCCCCCCCCACCCCGCCCCCTGCCTCAACAACCCACACTTTTGCAATAACTGACCTAAGTTTGTACATTTTTAAACTGGTTTGTGATCACTTCATAAACAATGGCAGTGCAAGACAGTTATAGTGAAACTACACACTAAAATGAGACGCCAATGATGAAATACTAATATTTAATCTTAACTTTAATCATTTTATGACTCTCTTCACGCCCTAGAATTAATCTCTGTAAATAAATGAGTTTCTGCGAATCTGCCAAACACCTTGAAGGCGACTCATGACTTTTTTTCATGGGACAGCACAAAATTGAAAATAATAACTTAAGCTAAACATGTAAACTTGTCTGATATTTATATTTTGTAAAGTCCATCCTTCTTTCTGCAATAAAATTTTCTCCGTTTGATAAACTTCAAACAGTGAATCCAACAGTTCATTTCTGATGGTTTTGGATATACAGTTGAGTCTCATTAATCAGAACTGGGATAATTAAAAAATCTGGCTAACCCGAACAAAAGTGAAAGAAAAAAATAATAATTTTAAAACAAAATGTATTGTAATATTACAAAGTAGTTTGCTTTGCTTTCAAAAATGATTAAAATAGCATATTCTAGGGTATTACAATTATTTATGTATTTGGCATTTTCATAAAATCAATAAGTCTCTTTGGTCGTAATGAAGCGAACCTGTTGGCTGACGCAACATCCGCCACCGCCTCTGAACATCGCATCAGCCGGTGCCGCGACGGGTTTGCGGGCCCATATACCTTATAGTGAATTTTTAATTTACATTATAGGGAATATTTCGGTTAACCCAAAAATATTCTGTTCTGAATAAGTTTTGGTCCCAATTAGTTCGGATTAACGAGACTTTACTGTATCTTTAAATAATATATTTGATTCTCTCAAATGCAATGCAAGCGTGAAGTCTAATTTGATTGCAAAATTTATTAAACCTAATTAAATACTACGATTATTAGAGGTAGCCCTTTCATGATGACCACGTAAAGATAATTCAAAAGTACCACAAAATTCATTACACATAATTAAACGGATTTAATGAAAACTCTTGTTTATTTGCGCTCTCTGATAAATGTTTTAAATCAGCAACATCACTTTTAATTTATGTAGAAGTTCCTTTCTTTGAAAGCAAACAAAAGAAGCAGAATAATTTGTTAGTAAGTTCACAACCGCACATGCACCTATAATTATAATATTTTTTAAAATTTAAAATGTCTATTTTTTTACCTACGGGATTTAGGCTCGGTGCACATGGGAGGAATTTCGGCGGAAACTTCTCGGAGCGGAAGACGCGCGTTCTCCGCGAATATTTCGCAAGTTCGAGCAGAATCTTTGCGGACACCCATCTGAGGATTCTAATTTTCATACAGTAACCATGGACCCCACGGAGTGTGCGGTATTTTCTTATTTCGTAATCAAATATATTAAAGAAAAGAAAAATTATAAGAAGTATCGTAGATATTGGACTCATCCAATTGTTAGCTGCCAACTAGTAAGGGTATGTTTTAGGCCCTTTTTCAAGAATCGAGGGAAGATGACGTTCAATTTTTTAATTATAACAGAATGTCGTTTCAAACATTCAATACACTTTTGTTCACTGTGAAGGATCGTTTTCAAAAAGGAGACACAAATATGAGAATGTGTATTCCTCCAGTTGAATTATTGGCAATAACACTAAGGTAATTAGTTAATATGTTTATAATAGGGTATGATATTGACTGAAGAAGTATATTCTACAAGCGATCAAACTAATTTATTATATTTAATTTAAGTATAAACTCAAATTGATCAATACAGCTGTATTAGAATATTAAAAGCACTTGTTAAGAAAATTACTTACATACACAACAATCCTTACACACTAGGCCATTGTTCATATTGATAAGCATGTTTAAAGTATAGATAAATGCATCTTTGAAAGTTGAAAATGTTGATAGTAAAAATTAAGTTGAGTATATACAGTAAGAACAGCGGGATGGCTAGAAGGTGTAAAACGACCACTGCTCTCTGATTGTTGACTAGCCACAAAGTCAGTTGGTGACTAACGTGTACAAGATGGAATGTTATTTTCCTGTACTTCATTACGATGAGTTCCTTCGCGATTTTACGTTAAAGACCCTACTGGCATGCGCATTACCACTGGCTGATAAGGTGATTGTGGTAAGTGAGATTGCTCATGTGGTCCAAGTGTCGCATAATTTGTATGACGATAGTTGTAGTAGGCTGTGTGATGTGATGTGTAGAGGTCTCAGAATGTTGATACATCCCTGCCGTCTGTGCCTGGCATTGTACGTTGTGTGCCTGTCTATCATTTCTAAGCAATTTTAATACTTCCATTCTAATATCAAGCTTTTAGTCTATGTCTAATGATCTCAGAGGAGGTAATAAAGACTAAAATAATGCTCTGTCATCTTTATCAGGCTCATCCTTCTGACGGATCATAAATAGTGAAAGTTGGAATTCCAACTCAGTGGTATTATTCCTAACCGGTCTATTTCGGTTGCTTTGAGTTGGCTTTGTTCTTTCTGTCACTTGGTTAGGACCAAGATCTGTTGGCTATTCAACTTTGTCTTCAGCTGATTGCTCTTCAGCGTCTTCCATAGAACTTGCAGAAGTAGTTCGAACTACATCGATTTTTGATACAAATGATAACTGATCAGCGTGTGTGTACTTGAATTTTTTGCTTGCACCAGAACCAGATTTCAATTAATTTCTCTTGCATTTCAAGCAGTAATCTTTTCCATTTTTCCATTTCTATATTAGTTTGTTCCCCGCAACAAAAATATGAGCAATTATAAACATGGATTAAATAGCAAAGCTATACTATTTTGTTAGGTCTGCACGTCCATCACAGACTCTGCCTTAAAATATGAGTGAATAATGACCTTGTCTACGGCTAGATTTCTGTATAGCTTAGTTGTTAGAGCATTGGCGTACTAATACAAAGGTCTCGGGTTCGATTCCCATACCCAGGTGAAATTTTATATTTCTAAGAAAATAATAAACATGCTTACCACAAGTCAAATATGTAATGTAATAGCATTTTCCTAATTAGTCACCTGTGGTACCAGAGTGATGACGAAATGGCGAGATAAAATAATTGGTGATTAGGTAAATACAAAGTCATTTTAGAACAACAAACTTCATTTATTATATATGAACAAAATAAAATCTGTTATCAAAATTATACACATTTAATGTTTGTTTCGAATAAATTAATTTTTATTTTGTGATGGGAAAGGTTTGAAGTGGGGGATTTAGAGGGACAGACTTAGAGACACCAGGATGGTAAATGTAGCCAAAATGTTGTGATACAGCTCCCTTCAGACCCATTATCTGATCCACCATTCCCGATACCAGGGGTAGCCTTCAAATTGTGGTGCCTACATTAAAGATGTAAGTTGACCGCCACCTTTATTTATTTAAATTTAAAGAGGGGGAATAGGGAATAAAGGTTACAAACTAGTGCGGTTCTATTGTATATAATATGTTTCTTCTACTCACACGTTGTTTCAGGTATTTAGCATGTTCGAACCTCACTATACATATAGAATTGGAAGGACAACAGTAGGTGTAATAATCAAAAATGTGCGCAATGCTATCTGGGAATGCCTGAAAGACGAGTATTTCCCTACGCCATCGCAAGACAAATGGAAAGCAATAGCAGCAGATTTACAGGAAAGAGCTCAATTCCCGAATTGATTAGGTGCAATAGACGGTAAACATGTCCGTGTTGTGAAACAAAAAATGAGCGGTTTATTATATTATAATTACAAGAATTATTTCTCAATTGATCTCCTAGTGGTTGCGGACTCGGAGTATCGCTTCTTGTATGTTTACATTGGGTCTTTTAGCAAAGAATTGGATGCAGCAATGTTTAAGAAATTTTCATTGTTGGAAAAACTTTCAATTAATAAGTTAAACATCCCACAACCGGCGTCTCTACCTCAAAACGAACACGTAACAACACCTTATGCCTTTATAGGTGATGAGGCCTTTGGTTTATCCGAACATGTTCAAAGGCCATTCGCCGGCAAACTGTTAAAAAAATAAACATGCTTATAATTATAGGAATTGCAGAAGAAGAAGATTCATTGAATGTGTTTTTGGCATACTGACCAATACATTTCTAATAATTCACAAACCATTAAATGTTAATCTGCAGAAGGCGGTTGACATAAAAATATCTTGCACTAAATTGCACAACTTTATCAGTGAAAGGGATGCATTTAGACCAGAAGACACATTAACTTTTGATACTTTGAAAATTATAGATGAAAGTGACACAAGAGAGAAAAACAGGAAAGGGCTGGAAACAAGAAATATCCTTGGCGATTATTTCTTAAGTGACGCTGGCAAACTACCTTGGCAAGACACCAAGATTTGATATCACTACAAAAACATTATTTTGTTCTGTCTTTTTTGTATTAAGTTAAAAAGGTAGGAGTATACCTGAAATGTAAAAACTTATCTTCAACCTATTGTTATTTTCATACAACATATTTCTGGTTGGATTTGAAGTTGATTTGTTTCAATAAAGTTTCACGCTTTACATCTTATTTTCAGATGTTTAATAATAGACTTACCTTTCCTTTACTAAGTGTATCCTCATATAAGAATATCTCCATCGCATCCCTTATTACTTTTTAGTCATACATTTGCTTGTGAATTCAGAAAGAGCTTTCAAATAAATAATAATATTCCCATTATGTGTTTCTTATAAAAATTATTCAACAGATGAAGGCCTATAGTGAAATTATTCTTTTAATTTAGGGACGTAAAATCTAGGCCTGCAATAATTGTACCTATAAAATTAAGCTTTAGTATCCTTGCCTGTGGCCTTGAGGGTATTAAGCTTATATAATTATGTATACTTCTCAACATTAACCTAATATGCCTTTCAAATTAGATTTTCTGTAAACTATCCTGGCTTTACTCTTCAATTAGAAAATTACCTTCTATTGTTGTAACTATTCATAGCTTCTCTAAATAGTAAAGGTTTTAATTTCCTAATATTAATTTCTTATAAACTTAATCTTGCTTCCAAAGTTCTTTACGCTTAGAATTTATAAGCAAATGTTTCAACTTCTTATACATACCCCAATTAAAATTAAAATAAATTAATAAATAACTTTACATATTGTTGTAGTGTACCCAACCAAAACATATTATTTTGTTACTTTTATTAATTGTATCTTAATATTAATATACAAAGGTAACTTACTGAAAGTGCTTCTTTCTGAATTTGGCTGATTCTCAAAGTCATTAAATAAAATACAAAACATTTCAATCCATGCTGATATTTGTAAATTCCCATCTGTGTACTCGTCTACGGTTAGGTCACACAAGCATGACCTCTTATCGAGCTCTTGCAGGAAAACCTCTATATCCATTTTTTCAATGTCCATTTTGATGTAAAAAATTGTAATAAGCAAATATATTTAGTAAAGTACTAGGCAAAAATAAAAATATGAGATGTACAAGCAACAGTAAGACCGTCTCCGCCGAACTGTCCACCCGTGAGTACCGGCCCATAGAATTAACATGAGGTGGGGCCCCCCGAGCGGAATTCCTGCGGAACATTTTCTGCGATGATTCCGCGCGACTTTCTCTCCGCGAAAATTCCTCCCGAGCCCAGACTGACAAGCGTACGAGCGAGTGAGTTAACGACTGGCTGGCCAAACTGGCGAGTGCATGATTAGCAAATAGCTCTCGATAGTTGTTTACGAGGAGGCAAAGGTTCGAATCTTGGCTCAGTGAACTGAGGGTGGTTTTTGACAAGTGATTTATTGTTGTGATTTTCTCATCATCCCTCCACGCTAATGGTGATTCTTATTTGTAGAGGCCTACTTTGATTCTAATATAGAAGTATTTTAACATATCAGTTTTACATATATATGAATGTATGTATGGTTTATGATCTTACCAATTAAATCAGGCCATTAGTAGCAAAGGTGCCAAACCTATCGATAGTAATAAAAATGCCAAATTGGGAAATTTTCTTAGCACTCAATGAACCAACATACAATATATTGCCTAGCGCCTGTAAACTAGACTGTACCGGGTCGAGCGCGCGCGCTCCAGTCTGGCCACCTCTCATTACAACCAATGTGTTCTATTTAATATTTTAGTCGCTCGCCCAGTCTGTTCGTCCCATTATTCGAAGAATAACAGTCTGTATTTAAAATTATTCCAAGAGACCTGTCTTTATTCTTTATTAAAAGCTTTTCATCAAAACTAAGTCTATTATTAATTATGAACTGCAGATAATTAAATTAAAGACTAATTTTTAAAACCCTGACCATAGAACAAAGATAACAACGATAATGAAAGGCGAATGACGCACTCGCAAGCGACTAGAGGCACAATTCATTACTCACTAGACAGTGGGGATAGAAAAAAACCCACTGGGGAATGAATCCCCATCAAAAGATGGCTTCATGTAAAATCCAATGATTCTATAACGCACGTTGCAACACACGCTTGTATGTCCCAGCCATAATCTTGAGCACAGTGTTCCGCCTATCAAACCCCCCTTTCCCCTTACCCTATTCCAACATTAAGGGCCAGTTTCATAGTCAAATTTAGTACGCCTCAAGTTCGGCGCTTCACTAAGTACAAGACGACACCTACCTAAACCAGAATGGAATGGGTCGTTCTTGCATATGAAACTGGCCCATTCCATTCGAGTTTAGGTAGGTGTCGTCCTGTATTTAGTGTACCGCCGCACTTGAGGCGTACTAAATTTGACTATGAAACTGGCCCTAACTTGGTGAGCAGCCGATATTATGCTCCGATCGAGAAGATATTTTTGTTTGAAGGCTTTCGCTCAGTAATTCTAATGTCATAATTTAAAAAAAACCTAGAAACAGTTTATTTTTATATCTTCCTGGCTAATATACGTTGTATATTATTACAATAATGTATAACTATTATATGTATGTATAACAGGGTGTTTGGGTGGGAAGGCACATGCCTTTGTGCCCTTCAGGACAATCCGACAAGAATGGACTCAACAAATGATATAATTTCCGAGAGATGTTTGCAAATATATATATAGTCATGAACAATTATTTTCGCAAAATAAAAACTCATTTTTTTGGTGTGTCTAGGTTAAGGAGTGGGTAGAAGTCCCGAGAAAAATAATATGGTCCTAGACGAAACACTACTGGATGATTGGACATTAACTATCCTAATGAGTAGACATTCTATTGGACTGTCATTCATACTGTGTTTCAACTTTTACAAAGCTGTGTGAACCTGGGGCCAGATACCATTTTGTCAATAGTCACACCCACGATTGAAACAACATCGACACTTTGTCTGAAAATAAAAGAAGAGTAAGATAATATATTTTACTAAAATGATTGTTCTTTCCCCTTATTCTACACTCATAACTTGCTTAGTGGGTATATACATCTGGTGGACACGTGTGTAACGACATTTATCACACAGTGACAAACTAGCTAAACATGTAGGCCTATTCCTTACTTATTCAAGGTTGACTGTCATATAGGTGGAAAATGCTTGTATCTTGTAACTGATTGCAGACATGTTTAGCAGAAAATGTCAACCTATCTCACCTATCTACTAGAACCGAGCCATATTGAATTATATTGTTAAGAGAGTTTGATTTAAAAAAATCATTTTGTAAGTTCCTTTTGAAAAATTAACTTAATCTATTTCGTCCTTTGCGTCTTACTACTTGCAGGTCAATCCACATATTTGGAAGGAAAGAGGAAGTTAAAACTTAGAATAAATATGCACGAATATGCTTGGAAAGAGTAGAGAATCACTCAGAGAAAAATAAATAAGTACACCAGGAAAGTAATCCCAACTTATTCATCACCAGCGAATAAGACAAAAATGATTAACGCCTTATTCACGTGCCTACCGGTGTGGGTTGATTCATCATTATTATTATCATTAATATTTATGTTTTTACGTTTATAATTATCGCACCAACAGATTTTTGGTAAAAGAAGCTAATTCTCTCAGTCTTTAGACAAACAGATGACATGTAAAAGATTTTATGAATTTGGGACACATTAAAACCTCTATATTTTCTCTAATCTTTGTATAAACTGGAAAGTTAAGGTGACTGGCTTTACGGGCTTGGTGCCCGAACGGTTATTTAGAAACGGTGCTATAAAAAAGTCCTCATTAATGTTTAGATTAATTTTAATAATAAGTCACTTGTAATTTATAAGTGTTGGCTTATTTTAGAATTATAGTTTCATGACCTAAATCCCAGTACTACCATAACGCTTAATTATTTGTACCCATTAAGCAAACTCTACTATATATACTGTAATCCTTCCAAGATACAACGTGAATCTATACTCCAATTACTGCAATCCTCAAGTGTAGTGCTACACTAGATACAGGACAACACCTACTTAGACCAGAACCTGGCACACTCCATTCTGGACTAGGTATGTGTTGTCCTGTATCTAGTGTTGTCTCGCACTTGAGACGTGATAAGTCTAGTTAAGAAACTGGCACCATGTCCCACATGGGTTGCCGTGGAACTTGCGATTCAAAGAAATGCTAAAAGACAACACTATACTCCGTTTCTTTAGCTCCATTATTTTTTCTAGTATTTCATTATTTAATTTAATTTTTTATATTTTCTTAACATCTTAATTCCCTCCCTCCCCCTTCAAAATCTTGCGGCACACTGGTTGTAAATCCCTACTTTAGATTCTATATAGTTCTATGTAACACAAATATTTACTGTGCAACTTAACCTAGATTGATTTTTTTGGAGCGAAGAAACATTTTCAAAATGCATAGATATTTTAGTGGTTAGTAATAATAACATTTGACTATATCTGATGGTTTTATCTGTAATCTTGATCGTGTTATTCTCATGTGATTGTACAACCGGCAGCTTGGAGCTACTTCAGAGTTGTCGCTGGCTGTGATATCAATCATTGGATTGATAGCTCATAGTATCTCAGTGGTAGATTATTGATGCTAAGCCAAGGATCCAGGTTTCAATCCCCATTTCCAGGTGTCATTTTTCAACAAAATTATGTATCTTACTAAGTTGTTACTGTTATTTTATATGACAGCTGCAGATAACATGAACACGTGGGTCTAGTAATGGTTCTATCTGGCTTATGAGCATTGGACTGTTACTCTATAGATGGAGGATCTGACATCCTAGCTTCATAACAGTTCTAATAGCACCAGAAACTACTTGTACACATTCTATAATGATGGCTGGTTTGATAGAATAGCTACCATCACCCACTGTCAATCAGATAGGTTGTGTACACATATTAACTTCGCTTATATGGGGGGTACACTTGGCTTGCCGCTACGGGGGTACACTTGGCTTGCCACTACGGCGGTACACTTGGCTTGCCGCTACGGGGGTACACTTGTCTTGCCAATACGGCAGTACACTTGGCTTGCCGCTACGGGGGTACACTTGGCTTGCCACTACGGCGGTACACTTGGCTTGCCGCTACGGCGGTACACTTGGCTTGCCGCTACGGGGGTACACTTGGCTTGCC
>CABEEJ010001497.1:50817-138684 GCA_901482245.1 Timema douglasi
ACACAACCATCTCACTATCTTGGTGTAACAACGACACAACCATCTCACTAGCTTGGTGTAACAACGACACAACCATCTCACTAGCTTGGTGTAACAATGACACAACCATCTCACTAGCTTGGTGTAACAATAACATGCAGAGAACTGATGTGCTCCAGATTGAGTATAATTATGGACACAATTTCATATTAATTTAACAGAACTTTCAAGTTTTAATTAAACTTGGGCTCTATCAACTAACACGAACTAATAAAGCTTGTTTTTACTTCCATGTTTCTCTTTCAACGTGCTACATATAGTTATATACCTTGGTATTCTAAAAGGTGCTCGAAATGTCCATTCCAAAGAACCTCAAGATGCATGTGTGCTCCATGTTGCCTCTGTGGAGTGTCTACAGTACATTTTGGGGCCTCATTCAGGAACATATTGTATTTGGAAAAATAAGAATTTCTTGGATATTTTCCCCCTGCATTTCATTAAAATAATAGAATAGGGATGAGGAGGGTTAAATTTAAAGGAAATTTATCCGTATTTAAGTGATGTTATAGTAGTGAATCAAAAATCAGTGAGAACGTGAACTAAATGTCAAGCTTTGCCAGTGACCAGGTCAGTACGTTTTACTAAATTATTTTTCACCCTCTCGTAACGCAAACGTGGGTACATTTAATATACATTAAGCCCATTCTAATCCTTACTAAAATAACGCAATTAAATCCGTATATCTTGGACGTGGACAACACCCCCTTCCCCAATGAACACAAGGTTTTTGAGTTGGACGGAAGGAGGGGGGAGGGGCTGGCGAGAGAGTGGTCGAGAGTGAAGGAAAAAGTAAAGGTACACTCAACCTAAAACATTAACTGGACTGCATATTATTTTATTTTCAGGTGAATATAAGACCAAACTTGTTGTTTTAAAACAATTTATTAGAATAAAATACTTAATTCTTAGCACCACGTCTTACTACCCGTTCGAGTTGTATGCTTAGGCACTAATTACGCTAATGGGGTAGGAATTGGGAAGGTTGAATATAGTGGAAGTGAACTCAAATTTTCGGGGAGGGAGAGTGGAAAACCATTTAGGAACAACCACCCCAGTTCACCCTAGCGAGATTCGAACCTAGATCTTCCCATCCTCTGTAGTCTGGCTCAACACTAAACTAGCGCATTAGCTAACTAAGCCACCGAGGCGGGTATATTGGGATAAAATATGCAAGTAGATACGATATTACTGTTCAACTATTGAATATTTGTCGATTTATAGGACAGTGTGGACAGTTTACAGAAAGGAGAGACTTTGTGTTTCTGATCCAAGTCGGCACTTATCGATGTCCATGTCTGCAGACGATCAAACAGGCAGGAACAAAGCAAATTGAGGGCTAAAGCCAAATTTTAAAATAATATTCTCTGTGAGAGATAGAAAAAAGTGAGAGGAGGTATTTTTTTGGAAATTGAATGATTTTGAAATAATTAATTGGTTAAGTATTATAGTTTGGTCGTAGCTTGCAGACTTAGGTAATCTAGAGCATGCAAGGATGGCGATGACATTCTGATAATTGTTCTGAATCAGCAGTACCAAGCCATGTTTTCAAAAACATAGATTATTTTTCCGATTAGTATAGCATTAGATATTGGTAAAACCAGTAACTTAAGGGAATAACCCATCCTTTTTGGTATATAACAGTGAGTTTTCAGACCTTCCTTGTTCCCTTAATCTGAATAATCAAAGTGTGTGTCTTTTGTTTGATGGTTGGTCAAATGCTCACAATGAACCAATAAAATGCTTTACAGCTACCACCAAAGACGGTGACGTTTATTTAGTGGACACAATTTACACATATAGTCATGATAACACTTCAGTTATACAGCAGAAGTGGCTATTAACAGCATTAAATATCTATAGTTTAAACAGGCATTAAGACACACTGATGAAAAAAGTACAGCATTACAAAGTGTGGGTAGGACTTAAAAAGGGCAAGGTTCGTTCTGTTGTTACATACAATGCTGCCAACGTTGCAAACATTCTTCTTCTGCTTGAAGATTGGATATCATCAGTTGTGGATGCTCAGCACATGTACTAAATCCGCTAGTAAATTACTTTCAGCTTATAAATGTGAAATAACATGTGTTAAATGTAATAAAGTACTTCAAAAACAACGACTTGTAGCATTAATTAATCTACAATGAAGAACAAATATAAAAATAAAGCTAAACGGGAAACATCAACTTAAGTTGTCACACACCATGCACTTTGTTTAATCCTTCTCTCTCTACGATTACTCGACCTAAAAACGACCCCAGCACATCCACCCGCGACAAGAGTTAATGTTTGACTGGCGAGCTGAAGAGAAGGATAGTAGTACGTCACATCCTGAATGTTCCAGTGTTCGATTTGGATTACGTGGCAGCCTGTTGTGTAGAATCTCCACCTGACAGTCGACATACGTTGACTCTCCTTATCACCTCTCTTTGTTCTCCTTATATAAGGTCCCCTCTATCCTTATCTGAGGCAGCTATTGTATTTAACACCCCGGAAGTGGCAATGTAAGACACCTCTTGGTGGATATTTCATTATAGGAGCTAATTAGTTAACTAGTATGTTAAATATAATATAAAATAATTTATATATGTTTAAATCTTTTAATACTACTAAATTTCGTTTCGGACTAAAATTCATAAAATATTTGGAATATTTCAGTCAAAATTACTTTTTGGATTCATACGTTATTATTTACATTATATTTATCTTTACTTTCTCTCGACCTCTTAAAGAAAGAAGTATTGTGATCCCCAAATCATCCGAATTCGATATTTTGATAAATGTCAACATTTTATTACCCTTTGAAATCAAAAAGGTGGTTTTTGTGATGCCGTCTGTCTGTATCTCGGACTAGAGCCGACATTATTTTACCGATTGGGTCACACCTTGGTTTTCAGAAGACCCCCCCGCCCCCGTTTAATTTTTTTAAAAATAACTACACCCTAAAATTAAGGGTAGATTACTGAAGGGTAAAAAGAGAAAAAAAGATAGATTTGTTCAAAGCCGCTTTAACAATGGTGATTAAATCTTGTACCTAGATACTGATTAACATTAAAAGCAAAATGGTAATTTTAATTTTTCCATTAAAATGTCTTTGAGGGTACTATACATATGCATAAATTTCCAATTTAATCTTATATCCGTAACTAATTGAGATAAGAAATAACTTATTAGTGTAAAACTGTGAAACTGTTATAATTCAAAATATTTTAATCTGGAATACATTTTATAAAACCAATCATTTCTTGGCTATAAGCAAATATATATATATATCATTTAATGGAGTAGCTATATATATGAAATCGATTGTTATGATCTTTGGTAGACACATATGCTGATCTTTTCTCACTGTTTCCTGTGACAGTGTATACTTACACATATATTATCTTTGGTGAGGTGTTTCCGTAACAATGTATATTATTTTGTTTCGCCAGTTTTTAGTAAATGTATGTATTTTAAGATTAAGTAGAGATAAAAGTCCGTGCTGTACACTGTACAATTTATTTTAGTAAAGAATGATATAAATTTATGATGTTATGTAATATGACCTTATGTTATGATTTTGTGCAAGGCCTTTATTGTTAGCGAATTTGTTTATGTGAGAGTTTATGTCAAACACAATGTTGTTCTCTTTCACTTTTAAGCTTCTGAACTATTTTAAATTAATGTAACTAACTTTTTTGTCAGAATAGTGCCAATAGGTCATTTCTAAGAAATAATAATAATATTTAGCACCGCGTCTTACTACCCGTTCGGGTTATACGCTATTTCTAAGAAATATAATATATTTATCAGTCTCTGTCTTTAAGAATTTTTATTTCGTTTTGCTCTGGATAGCTAAAAATATATTTGGAAATACAATAATATTCTTTATTTCTATAATAATATTAGAGGGAACTATATGGAAATTAAATGTAAATTTATCTTTTATTTCTGTTTCTTTGTTCATGTCACTATACATTGACTCATGTTAATATATATATGTGTGTGTGTGTGTACGGTAATTCCATTATGATGTCCGGTTTCTTTAGTGAGGTATTTGAAGTTTGCACTGTACTCCATTTTGTAATATTTCTATGTTAATATAATAGTTTATCCTACTAAAACTATTTCTCAATTACTTATAAATAATGACTTATCACTTAAAACAGAAAACCATCCCTGTTTAATTACAGAAATAACTTCAACAAACAGGATTAACAGTTTCCTAAACTTAATATTATTAACTAATGTTGATTTACTATTTGAATTTCTGGTTTGTTGATCTTAACTTATCTTTTATATTGGCTGCAAGCTAATTCTTGTCTTAAGGTTTTTTACCCACTATACCGTAAAAAAACTGCTTGCCTAAACTGACATTCTGCTCCTGTCACTTTATGTTTTTCTTGTACCATCTATATGCTCCAAGGCTATCCTTTTATATTATTATATCTGAACGAGGCTACACCTGGACTGTTTGAGACGGGGTTCACAGACATGTGATTCTGTGATTATAAAGCCTAGGCTCTGGGAGTTGAAAGAATCAAAAATACAAATTAAAGACTTCCTTGAACAATTTTTACGAATTAATACTTACAATATAATTATGTTCAGTGGCCAGAAAAATATTAAAATTTAGTTTGTTTCATTCCATCGATTGATGAAATATCCTTATAAAAATTATTGCACTATAAGCTATTTGAAATACATTAGATATCATTAATAACTTTTCATTAGAGAAAATTAGTTTAGATAAAATATGATATACACATAATTTACGTCAATCGGTGAATTTATGGATGCTATAAAAACAGGGTTTCTGATTGTCAAAATAAGAGGATGAGAGAGAAAATTGAAATGTATAGAGAACTAAGAGACCCTAAAAATTAACTAAACTAAAAATATATATATGAACTGACACAAAAACAAAATATTATTGAAAAGGAGTGAAATAGTTGAGCAATTATAAAATAAATCGATAAGAGCACCTAATTAGTGGCGCCAGGGTTATTAAAGAAAAATAATCTGCTGAAACAGTGCTGTAAGCCATTATGATTTTTGGTGAAACGTGATGTTACTATTTTTCCATTAGTTTTATGTAACAATGTATATTATTTATTTTTACATATCTTACAAGCTATAAGAAAATAGCTCAATTTGTAGGCAAGAGATCTATAAAGTTTGTGCGATACAACATACAATTTATTTTTAATATACTTTGTTTAGCAGATGATATTTGAAATAAAAACCACTGCTAGATTATAGCATGAATAATCAAACAATGAACAAAGAATTATGTGGAACGCATTTAAAATCAGTAATACCATTTTAAAATATTGCTTCTTTACACTTCCAGTTTTTTTTTATTCAATGGAAATATAAAATATGAAAGGTAATGCAAATGCATAATCTTGTGAAAAACAATATTTTATACTCATCATCGTAATATAATACTAAAATAGTGTTCATGCTTAGTAGTATTTTAGTTTTATCAAATTTTAAATAAATAAATCAAGAAGGCGAACAAGACATGATTTTCTCAAACTTAAACAGTTTACTTTAGATCTATAGTAGTAGTAGTAGTAGTAGTAGTAGTAGTAGTAGTAGTAGTAGTAGTAGTAGTAGTAGTAGTAGTAGTAGTAGTAGTAGTAGTAGTGAAATAATTATAACAGATAATTATGTTTATAAATCTTCAAATACAAACTAAGAAATAACGTTTCAAATTCCCTATTAAGATTTATTGATTTAATCAGCTTTAAAAAGCGTTCAAAAAATAGGTTTTTAGATGTCTATAATGTTTACTAAAATAGTGAATTGATGGTTATTTACACATGCATAGTCTACATTGTATTTGTTTAAATAATAATTATAACAAGGCCGGCTGAGCGTGTATTAGCTACGCTCATGAGAGTGTCCGTGTAATGTAGTGGCGTCGCTTCATATCTAAGGGAGGGAGCTGAATTTCACTTTTCAAAACAATATTTTTAGGCTAGGCGTTTAATACCATCCATATAATATTCCAAAGCCCGACAAGGCATAGTTGCATCTTTGAATAAATGCAAGCGCTTTGATTAAAAAAAAAGTGTCGTTTGATATTCCAATCTTTCTATGATCAATCGGATGAACTCAAAAAAACAAAGTTTATCCCTGATTTACAAGCAGTGCGTATCCATTACTGATTAACAGATGTAATTTGTTAAGTTAAATTCAGAAAATATAGGAGTTTATAGACTGTCCTACTTCGGTACTAAATGTGTGCGTGTCACAAAAATGATATAAATTATGTTTGTGGTAGGAATAAGAACCTAATTTGAAGATAATCGTATTTATTGAAATCTCAACAAATCTGTCATTATGACAACGGCATTGATATTTTGAGGAATAGTTGAACATGGGATGTAGTCAATGTGATGACAAATCTCGACCAACATGAGTATTGACTTACATTGTTGCTGAGGTGGCGGTATCTGCACAACTCTAGGGTTGTGAGATACTATCTTGCCATGCAGTTTCATACAAACACAACAAAATGTAATAAACAAATTAACATAAATATAAACTTTACTTGAATGTGTTAGTACTACTTTATTTACTGGAGGAGCCGATGTACGTGTAGTATTTAGGATATATAACGTAGGTAACTAGAACTTGTATATTTTGTAAATTGTAATATGTTTATAGCTACACAAGCAGAAATGTAAAAGCGTGCAAACTATTAGGTGACGTAATATTGCTCTGACAAAGACTTGACAAAAATATGGCTGGAAACAATCTACGAGGGACTACAGCCTACATTGGGTGCTGTAAGTAATACCGATTGTTTACCTGATTGGTGGTCTCGGTGACCATAATATCTTGTAATTATTCTCCCTGGCTACAGCAGAGAGAGATAGGAGAGTGAGAGAGAGACAGATGGTGTTTAGGAGAGGAAAACTCTGTTTAGAGGAGCACCAACTGTACTGTGACGCGCCCAAAAGCTGGATAAGAACTAGCTCGTGGTGTCGGCCGCTAGAGAGCAGGTCGGGAGGTGACGATCCGGGCCATCGACCCAGTGTTGCCACCACCAATTGACACAAACTCCCCTAAGTTTGCCACGGGTGAAAACGTTTATTTACATTTCAAGAGAGAGTATAGTTACCTTTGAGAAACATCATTTTATTTTAATAGAAGGAATTGGAGTTGAAAAAAAAATAGAAACTATGCTAAGACTTTAGTAAAAAAAAGAGGCGTTTCTCACACCTTGTGCATGATCATAGCTAATAATATATAAACACTATAACACTAACCGGCCCAGTGGTGTAGTGACTACGAGCCTAGGGGGCCCAGGTTTGATTCAAATGGTCATTAAGGTTTGGTTAATTATACTCTAGTTAGGTTAAGACTCGCACCAGCTCCACATATTCATAATCACTATAATCACATAATCTCATTGCGGATGCGACTTGTAGACAACCTTTGATGGTGTACCCTGGGCAACTTCTGTGCCACCAGAGCAAGTAGTAGACTACACACAGGCGACCGAACTTGATGTCATGTCCCTCACGGCCATATATGTCATACAATAAATAAACTGTAACACTGAGATAATTAAACTAAAACTGAAACACTAAAACAATGAGACTCTACTAGAGACATGGCACCTATCACCACAAGTGTCGAATTGGCCATAAAGTAGTGGCGAATTGGTCATAAAAGAGTGGTGAATTTGAGTTTGTCAGCTCTCAAAATAAAATAAACTTTTTCCTATAGAGACATGCTGGATGCAACTTGAAATTTCCTGTATATCATTAGAAGCATTCCGCTTTGTGAATGAATCATTGACGTAATACTCCCCTGCCCTCCCTTTCCCCACACTTGGTTTATCCCTGCCTTCACTCTCAGTCTAGACTCGAGATGGACAGTTCTCTACACTGGGGTGCATCCAGTCAAAATACAGATCTGTACCGTAACTAAAATATGGATTGAATTCAGATAGTCAGCCAATGTTTCTGGGGCTTGTCGGACAAAGGTATCGCCAAATTTCGCATTAAATCGTCTTACATTTTTAATTTGAACAATTTTCTTCATACTTCGCGTCTGAAGCAGTTGTGATTAGCCATAGTGTACAATGTACATGTATTGAATACACTTGTTCAAACTAAGTGTTTTTTTAATGTTCGATTGCACAACATAGTTTCTCAATATAATAATAGAATTCAATGTGGAACAGATTTTGAAATTTGGAGTTTAATATAGAGTCCAAAGATCAACTGGTATAAAAGATATAAAAATCCTGGATTGAGTAGAAATTAGAATGGATTAACAATTATTATATTTAGAAGTAGTTTCATTACTACATTTCATTATGTTCTTCAAAAATAGTTTCTCAATGTTCACATGGTGTGGATAATTTCACTTCTCATTAGCCACCGCGATCTACTGTTCTAAAGGATTACTATTTGGAAACGCAATAATTCGACTCAAATGTGCGTTACTGCTATTATCAACAGATATAAAAACATATGAAGCTATTACCTGTTACTCGCATAGATGGGCATGCGGACAAAGTTGCCAGCAGCATAGAGTCTGGTTTTCCAGTGATATAGAGATCAGAGTTTGAATCTCAGACAATCGTAGACCGTTCTGGGTTGGTTTTTCTAAATCGACCCTCCTCGCCCTCCAACAAATATGCTGCCCAGTAAACCATTATTTTCTCATGAATTGACATATAGGACAGCTAAAAAACGCTACTATATCTACTTTCATGGACTCATACGACAAGTCATGTTGTTTGCAGCTGTCATTTTTGATGGATATTATCAATATAATAATAATAATAATATCAATGTTGACCTAAAGAGAATATGGTTGTATTTTTTAAAAGGTACTTGTAATAAAATGAAAATAAGGTAAAACGTGAATCTCGGTGAGCAAGTGTTTTCATTTTGCACCGCGTCTAATTAATTACCCATTTGGAATATTTGCATTCAGCTACTCCAACGAGATAAAGGTCACGAAGGTAACTGTAAATAAAACGTACACGCATTTGCGTGTAAAGAAAGAGTAAAACCATTTAGGAGAAACCATGCTAAGTGCAGCCAACTGGGAATCGTACCCCGACCTTTCCGTCATTGACAATAAGATATATGGTGACGGTGATGGTGATGCCTAAGGCAATGGGAACACCAATGAAGGACCAAATCATCACTTTTTTTTTTATAGATTTACATAAACTAAACTAAATATGTAAGTCAACAAAATATTTAATTATTAGCAGTTGAGAATTTCTCATATGATTGTAGGTTAAGTCTGTTTGAACCCTGAAGCACGTCCAGCCTACTTTCCAGCTAACTATTGGTATCTCTTCAACCAATGTCCCTAGTCCACATCTTCAGCCAGGATTCAAACCAAGGATATTCAAGGTGGTATCAACAGAGTTTGACTGAAAACTCGACTGGTGTGCTCATCTCTGAACTAGGAGGTTGAGGTTTAAATACCGGCAGAGTACACTCGGCATAATTTATTCAATGTAATGCTTATATTATTTCTTCCCAGGCAAACAAATATATCCTTACAGCAAAACTTCTTCATCCTGTGCCCCTAAATTACTGTTAACCGAAGATATCTCAAACGGGCAGCAAGGGATCTGGTCACGAAGGCATGGGCGATGTCATCAAAAATGGTTGTGGTCTCTAAAAATAGTCTCTAGCTATCCAACTGTTGCGGGGATCTACTACAGACCCTGTCATTTATACTGGTAGGAAAGTTTGCTTATCCTTAGTGGGATAGGAGCTGGTTTGAGGCACGAGGAGATTTCAGCTGAGGCACGAGAGGATTTCAGGCGAGGCACGAGAGGATTTCGGGTGAGGCGCAGCATTGTTATATCTTCAAATCAATTGTTTTGTTCCTCTGACATTAAGTTCTGTTTTACTAAGATAAAGAGATGAATGTTTTGCTTTGACAAGTGAAGCAATAAAAACGATTATCCGGTTTTCATCTCTATATATCTGTATGTAAGGGGTTCCTTAGTAAGACTACATACATCAACTGGCAGTTACACATGATTTCACTTGTATTTCACACCTATAAAACTGGTATCAACTAGCTGATAGACAGGAAAATAAATTATATCTAACGCCATTCTAATTTTTTTAATGAATAGTATTTACGTCATCAAATGTAAGGCCATTGTAGGAATAATGTTTTATGGGTAGTTCTTAAGAATTTAATTATATTTTATAGTTAACAACTTCTACAAAAGGTATATAAATAGTGTAACCCATGCAAACATTTGGTACTTTTATTTTGTTTTAATAATATCATAAAAGCTATTTTGAAATATATTTTGATGGTGAGGCTTAACCACTCCAATTAATATTCAAGTGAGGCCGAAGTGCAGAAGGTTTAGACCCCCTGTC
Source organism: Timema douglasi (assembly GCA_901482245.1). Classification (NCBI taxonomy): domain Eukaryota; kingdom Metazoa; phylum Arthropoda; class Insecta; order Phasmatodea; family Timematidae; genus Timema; species Timema douglasi. Next base: position 61,230 of record CABEEJ010001497.1, read on the forward strand.
ATAGAGAGACTAGCCTATACTTAGCCTCACACCTCTGGTTGCATGATCTAAGGTGGCAGTTTCACCATAGATTTTCTTAGTGTACTGGAGCATTATTTCTCCACCAAATGGTTATATTATGTACTGTATCTAGTAATGAGGACGAGTGTACAGAAACACGTCAAGTACACCAGGCTGACCTAGTAATGTGAGTGAGTGTACAGAAACACGCCAAGTACACCCGGCTGACCTAGTAATGAGGGCGAGTGTACAGAAACACGTCAAGTACACCCGGCTGACCTAGTAATGAGGGCGAGTGTACAGAAACACGTCAAGTACACCCGGCTGACCTAGTAATGAGGGCGAGTGTACAGAAACACGTCAAGTACACCCGGCTGACCTAGTAATGAGGGCGAGTGTACAGAAACACGTCAAGTACACCCGGCTGACAGTGTAGCCACAACCTATCAGACTGGGCGAGAGTGAGTCCTAGTCCAGCAACAATGCGACAGCTACCATCACAGTTTCAACACATGTTTCACAACCGAATTAAAGATGTAAGTTCCTTCATAATTTGCTCTCTCAGTCTGTCATGACCAATTTTAATTTATCTTAGAGATTAAGTAAAAAAGGTCGTCCTTGAGATTATGATTATGACGAGACTTTAGTTTGATGTGTGATGGGATGTGATACAAAAACAATTGTTATTACGACTCCGGCTTTCTGTTTGTTCATGGAGTTACAGTCAAAACGGTTCTCTGGATTTTGTTCAAACTTAATATGCTCATATCACAGATATTTTTAAAATGTTTACATTAGCTCCCTAGTAAGGGTACTTTAATGATTATTAGTTATGGAATATTCGCAATTTTTTCGATAATGGCTCTAACTATTTTATTTGGATGTAACTTATATCTAGGGATTACTTGACTTGACCAATAATAATTATTATTAGCACCGCGTCTTACTACCCGTTCGAGTTATACGCACTTACGCTAATGTGTAATGGTAAGGTGATTGTGAGATGAAAATGAAATGGAGGACCTACAGTTTAACGTGGAATCCGAACCATGGTGGAGGCCTGGCATTCCCCACATTCACAAGATGTCTAGTCAGAGGTGAAGGAATTAACGAATAAAAAGTGCTAGGATTGTAAAAAGTGAAGGAATGTTTAAAAGTGCCAAAAGGGTAACATAGATAAAACGGTAAAAATGTTAAAAAGTAAATATTATGTGAATTTTAAAAATTCCTGCTTTCAGGTGCACAAAGGGTATTCATTTACAAAGTTCAGATCTCTACGTGGGGTAGATCTCGCGTCATGCCCATGACAGACGCACAGAAAAACTCTTTATATAATTATAGAAGATAGGTATATTGAACATAATAATTATTAAAAGTAGTTCCCAGCCCCCAAACTTAGAACCTAGTTGTGCCACTGATAAAATACCCCCTTCCCAAAAAACGACAATCCTGAATGTTCTATTGATGCTATAAAGTATTGTCTCAGCCTACTTAATATCACTGTGCGTTCTGTATGGAAATCCGATGATTTATTTTTCCAATTAAAGTTTCTATTCAACAGAAACCCAAATGCTTTGTTCGTGGAAGGTCACCTGTTCGTATACTTGACACCATATTCCTTTCAATACCATACCGTCATCGGCACGAAGGTCGCTTCTATTGATCGCATCAGTCCGCTCGTTCAATACTGCGGCGGTTGTGCCGAACATGAACGAACATTTCCGAGCGTCTGGTGCAACGCACTGCTACCAACACACACTGTTTCATACCAACAACTTCTGAGAACACGGTTTTAGATGGCTTGTTTAAAACATTCTTTAAGCATTCTCTCTCATTTTCACTTGTTTTAAATATATAGACTTAAGGGACTGACAGTAGTTTGCATTTGGTTCAGGGTTTAGCAAAGGAAAAGTTTTAGCCACTGAAACCTAAACCCAAAACCAAAGATGAAAAGGTCATCTTAATAATAATATATAATATTTAGCACCGCGTCTTACTACCCGTTCGGGTTATACGCTTTAAGTACTAATTAATTAGAGGAAGTGAACCCGCATTTGCGTGGAGGGAGAGTGGAAAACCATTTAGGAAAAACCACCCTCAGTTCACCCGACCGAGATTCGAACCTCGATCTCCCCGTCCTCAGCAGTCGAGCTCAACACGACAAGCGCGTTAGCCAACTACGCCACCGAGGCGGGTTGTCATCTTAATTGAAACATAGTTTTTTTAATCAGTACATTCAACAGCTTGTTATTTTTTGCCTCGCATCTTGTTACCTGTCTGACATATTGACATTTAATAATACTAACAGAGAGGAAATAAATAAACCAGAAGTCTAAGGAAATGTAACCGCATATGTGTAGAGGCAGTGTGAGAAATTTGTTATGAAAAAATTACCTTGGTACACCCGGTCAATACTCCAATCCCAGCCTCCACATGACCGGCAAACCATATCAGATGATCTTGACGTTTGGTCCGCGTGTTCACAGATGGAAGTACCAAGGCTATTCTAAGGAGTAAGAGTTGGTAGAAATTGTACTTCCATCAGCGTGAAGAATAGATGGAGATTTCCTAGCGAGATATCTCGTGTGCCTTGAACAAAGATTTGAGCCTCGACCTCACTGTCGACAGTAATATTGTCCTAATACGGAACCATTTGTATGGTCAGTTGGACAAAATAGCTTGTTTTTAAAAAAGTGGAGGCTTTTGTCGAAGAATCTCCATACAGGCCTATCCGTGAATGTCGGAATGTATGTCATAAGAACGTGGATTAAATCTATGTGGACATGGCACAGCAATGTCTTGGACAATGCAGTCTGATAAACTCTACAATGAACATATCAGATCTTGGACAATTGATACTGACAAACTCTACAATGAACAAATCAGATCTTGAAAATTGATACTGATGAACTCCACAATGACCATATCAAATCTTGGAGAACGCATAGTGACAAACTCCATAGTGAACATATCAGATCCTAGACAATATAGTCTGACAAACTCTTCAGTGGACATATCGATCTTGGACAACTGATACTGATAAACTCCACAATTACCATATCAAATCTTGGAAAACGCTAACTGACAAACTCCACAATGAACAAATCAGATCCTGGAAACGCTGACTGACAAATTCCACAGTGAACATATCAAATCTTGGAAAACGCTGACTGACAAACTCCACAGTGTCAATATAAAATCTTGGAAAACGATGAATAACAAACTCTTCAATGAACATATCAGATCCTGGACAATACAGTCTGACAGTTTCCACAATGAACATATTGTCAACACAAAGATAAGATCATGGCAGCCCTCAATGCCAGACACTCAGCACTCGATGACCACATCACCAACTGACATGGCATCCAGCTACTAGACCTCATCATTGACCTCCCTCTCTACAGACTTAACTGCTTGATCTCAATATTTACCAACCACCTAGGACACTAATTTATAGACCATATCATAGTTTCTGCCTCACTCTCCATTAATAAGACGGACCTCAATATCGACATCCCGTTTTGATACCTTCACGTGGCGTTACATTTCCAAAAAGAGCTTAGGACTCCCATCCCACCTGAAACTTTTCTTTTCCCCAGAAAAACCCCAGTCATGGGAGATTGGGATACATATAATAGCTCAGTCCTTGAGGCACTCCCAGACTCGCTGATTCTCAACACAAACCCTTCCATTGACCAAATAACCATGACCCTCTTATAGACTCCAGAAGCAGCTATCCTCAACAAACACGTCTACACCTTCCCTTCACTTCCTCCATATGTCCTCCAACTAGTTGCACAGATGAAAATACTCAACCGACAATACCACAAAACTAACGATGTCACAACCAAGACCCAATGTAACAGACTAAATGCCCTCTTAGACGGACCATAAGCCAGTATAAAGAGGAGAGATGGGTCTTATCCTGTGATGGGCTTGCCCACCGGAACAGTGGAAGAGTCTTGTGCCACTTCAAAATATTAACAGGTCAGGCCAGAAATACAACCTCACCTATGATAGTTCCAAAGGAGATATGCAACAAGTTAGCAGACTGTCTAAGGTAGATCTACACACGCCAATCCCCCAACCCCAGAGACAACCAGAATTTCCGGACCAACACGTTTATGACCACTTATCTCCTGATCCTTCAGACCCTACCCGAACCACTTGACCCAGAGGGAGCCCATATGAAACCATCATGAGGTATCATTGACCGAATGTGACGTAGCTCCAAACCAAATTACTAACATACTTCAACGAGGACGGACGGGTGAAGACCATATTTGCAAACTTCACAAAAGGAAAGCCACACCACCCATCTTATTGTACTCTTGATCTGTAACTACAACGCTTGCTTCAGACCCGGTTTCTTCCCCCCAGCCTGAAGGAGAGTGGTGGTTGTGATGATACACAAACAAAGCAAAAGCAGAACCTACTTCCTACAGACCAATTAGCCTCTTAAAAGTATTCGGCAAGTTTTTCGAGAAGAAAGTGAGCGATTGATTCGAAGGGCTTGCCAACGATCGCATCATCACCCTCACCTCTCAGGCTGGCTTCTAGCCCAGCCAAAGTACTTTAGACCCACCACTAATACTAGCCATGGACACAATCAACCTCAACAATAGATGAGAGGTTAACCTTGACGTTAGGAAGATATTTGGCTGGATCTGACACGACGGATTGGTTCACAAACTCCATTCCCTCAATATTCCTGTCCCTATCATCCGGATGATGTATTCCCTCCTCTCCCAAAGGACAGCAAGTGTTAGGGTGAGATTCTCCCCCCCCCCCCTGGAGTTTGGAGTCCCTCGAGGTAGTTTCCTATCCCACATGATCTTCAATCTTTAATGTATGAACATCCCTCAGCCCCATGACTAGTGAGTCAAACCAGCTCAGTTTGGTGACGACACCGCTTTCTGAGCCCCACGCGCATCACCGGTAACCGCCCAGAGACGCCCACACACTGACTGACTGGATAAAAAAACTTGAAGATAACGGTTGACCAAGACAAAAGTAAACTCATACTACTCAAACCCTGTTTCTTCAAGCATAACATCACCCTCTGTTCTATTGCAGTGAAAGACACTCTGGTGAGAAATTTGACATCAGTACGATACTTGAGTCTTACTATTGACGACTTCATGTCGTTCGGGCAGTACCTCAGAGAGATTAGTGGCAAGGAAAGACAGATACATTTCCTGAATACCTCATTTAAACACAAACTCGGGGAATACTCCTCGTGGACTCTCTACGTGACATACTTGGCTTTCGTCAGACCACTGCTTCAATATGTCTGCGTGGCCATGGTTTCAGTGAACCTTAACTTCCAAGGACTCATCTACTCCTTTGACCACGGAGCACTAAGACGATTGTTTCACCTCCCCTTTGTTCGAAACTCCGAGATCTACAAGAACACTAAATATACAAATATACAGAAACATATCGCTAAAATTAGGTCACGTCCCTTGCAAAGGATGGTGAACAAAGGACATGGCCCAGCACTAGACCCCCTACGTACCCTGCAACGTCCAGGACTGCATAACCCGACCAAGGAAGAAACTATCCCACCTCCTACTTAGAATCTACAACCAGACCACTGGTGAACCAATTGATTACTTCAACATACCGGACGAGGGACTAGACAACAGACTACTTCCTGAACCAGAATAGACCAGTCGAGTGGCTTGCCCAACAATTCACCCCAGTCATCCAACAACTATGGAAAACTCTGTACCATCCTAAGAAACTTCCGGCCAATCACCATCCCATCTATCATCCAAACATTCTATACTAATACCAGAATAGCCATGTATCATCACTCAAGGCCAACAAGGGTGAGGATTACTACCTAGATTCACCCCCCTCCATTTGGAAGAACAATCTAAATAGAAATACAGCTCAAGATTAAGGCGCTTTCCATGACTCTAAGCTGCCAATTTATTTAAAACTACTGTACTAAATTTAACCATTTTAAGATAGCAAAACTACAGTCCACCTATATTGACTCTATACATATCTTAATATAGTTATATGATAGTACAGTTGTAGAGGATGTTATCATCCTAGACCAGCCAGTCCTGCCTTATTTCCTACTTCAACATCTATTTAATCCTGATATTCATAGCCACGCATGAATCACTTCTTTACAAACCCCTCTCAGGCACTCTGTTATATTGAACGCTGTGAATGGAGGTTAAGGTTATATAATTTGTCTTAGTTTTCTTTAGTGATTTTAAAATAACCCAATAAACGCAGTGTATCCCAATTCCCGAGTAAATGTAGGTTGGCGAAGTGTGAAGCTCCTTCCAAACACATTCATGGCACGTGACTATTATACTAACAGTTATACGTCTCAAGTACAAACCAATGACATCATAAAAATGGCGTGCTGAGTTTAAACGTAAATGGCGGTCACTAGGGGCAACGGGTGTCACGCTTGTAGTGTCAATACTGTAGAGTGTAAATTTAATAGCCCAACGAAAGGGTTGTTCCTTCGCAGTATATCTAACTATTCATTTAGACAGAAAGAGTTTTCTCCCGATTCCCTGCTCAGAGCTATCTAAATAAAGAAGGTTTTCCTACCTTATAGGTATTTCAATCCTTCTGCTGCTCTTTGCTCTCATCTGTTGGAATCTACTAACGTTGCTCAAGCCTCATTAGTAACACGTACCAGGTGGACTACGTGCAACCTACAACATCCTCTGTGTAACTGGCCTAGGTACCGAGTAGAGGGGATGCCAAACGGAGCACCAATCTAACGTAGCTTGGGCGTAACAAGAAAATAATCCTTAAATCCAAAACTTTTAGCTTAACATGCCTGGGCATGATAGCAAAATAACCTCCAAATATAACAACGCCACACCTAACGTAACCTAACTTTCCAGCTTTTATATTAATTGTGGGGTAGTCGTTTTTTAAAACAAACAATCCCACCTTGTTTACGAAGAAGTAAAAAAATCATCAAGTACATACCTCACAACCCAAACACTGTTATGCCCTTTGAAATGACTTTGAAAATATTTTATTTTATATTGTGGAAAAACAAAGAAATCGATAAGTTACTTTGTTTTGTTTTAAAATTAAAAACTTTTACTTCTAAACATAGACGACACAAGAACCAAAATTTCATTAGATATTCACAAAATTAAATAAATATAAAGAGGAACATATTATTTTATTAAATATGAATTGCTGAGAAATAAGTCAAGTGAATATGAGCTTTAGAACGGTGTCAACATAATTTATTTTAAAAGTTATTTGAGATAAACTATATTAATCTAGAAAAATAATTTAAAACTGAGATTAGTTCAAAACTCACCGACGTGCAATTACTCAGGTAAATAGTTATTATGTTACTTTTAAACACATATAATGGTGCTTGTATACAACTATAGGTTTTTTAAAACCTTGATTTCATAAATAAATAATAATTATGAGTTAAAAATACTTTTACGTAAAATTGAACGGAAAACCATGTGGGTTACCGTATTCTATAGTGCGCAATAAAGATTATAGGCAATGAATTGAAATTTAATCAAGTACAGGAATGTAAGGTACCGTTACACTGTATTATTGTTTTCCGAAAAAAAAAGTTTTTAACTCGGCCTGGTTTATTATATTTTACTTAGTTTGAAATATTTTAAAAACGGCTCTAACGATTTTGCTTAAGATGGGTACCTGATAAGTTTTTAGAGTTACATAATTATATAAGTTTGATTTACTTAAAAAAACAATTCATATTAATGTATTTAGCTGGTGAATGATTTTTTTAAATACGTTGTTTTTTTGTAAAATATACATCTAATAAAATAGCTACAATGATTTTGTCCAAAATTGATATCGAGGGTCTATTTTAAATTATAAAAAATAGTGTATGTTTATTTTTTTTAAATAAATTCATTTAAAGGTACTTAGTTTACTTATGAAAAATCTTAGAAAATTTGAATTTTTTCAAAAATGTCCTTGAATATTTAATTCAAAATAGATATATGGGAGTTTTTTCCACAATAAATATGACAATGTTGTTATTTTCAAATTAAAAATAATTTGAGATAGCTTAAGAATATTTGAACAATTTTGTTTATAATTAATATATGAAGAACGTTTATTTTGATTAACAAGATGATATTTTTCTTTTCCTAAGGAAAACTTACTGATAGGTATTTTTCTGAAAACCTATTTTTGAAAATGTTGTTCCAAGCAATATATGGGAAAGTTTGTGCGATTGTGTCGTACTATTTATTTAACTGATTTGAACGTAACTGAATTTTAATCAAGGTCAAGTCATCACACGATACGTTTCTAGGCCACTAACCATCCACTTATTTATACTACTAAGGAAGGGCATAATCTAAAGGAAATATATTTTCATTGGCTTTAATAGAGATATTGGGAAACGAGATAGGAAATATCCTCCTCAATTTGCCCATTCATGATTCTAACACTGACCTCCCTGGTTGCCTGTGTCTATTACGAAAGTGATGAAAATACTGAAGTCAGCCACTACCATAACTGTTGACAGATGTGTCTGTAAGCTGGGATCTTTCATGTGTTTGTGTGAGTGTTGACTTGTGCTTCCAACATTGCATACATTTGGTGCACATGCCATATTTACCTGATCACGCCCAATTCCAGAATATCGTATTTTGATGACGTTTATAAAACTAAGAATCGGTTTGCCTTGTTTGTAAGTTCATAATGCCACTGCTTTGGACCGCTCTACACCACGATACTCAACATACACACAATATTTAATATCAAACCGTGATCCGCACCGATAGTCTTCACTCATGTCTTGTTTCATTTGCTGGTGAATTCAAGACTGGTATACGAATTTAGGCCACACGTACTGAGATGTGTTTTCCTGAATGGCTTCCCATTCTTTCTAAGGGCAAATGTGGGTACACTTCCTACCTTGCTCGTCCCGATGTTATAGTGAAAATATTCAGATATCCTGGGTGGTTAATGAAATGCAAGGCGCAGGGGGAAAACATGTAATTAATAATGGCTACATTTTATTATAAAATGGTTTAGTTTTATAGTAGAGTTATTACAGTGTCGGTTGCTTACCCCAAGACTCGACAAAGAAGGGAACTTTTTCTTGAACATTTCGCAACTCAGATGACGTCAGTCGCAAGAGATGGTGCAGTGGAAGACACTTTTGTTGTCGCCTCACAAATAGCTTCCGAAACACTTCTCAAACAAAGGGCACTGGGCCAAAAACCAACAACCACAAAACAAGGCTGAATAGTTTTGTCCAATGTGAAACTTCGTACTTATTCTAAAACTACGGTGCTTTTCAATTCGCTCGCTCGATCTAAAACTAGGAAATTTGGCTAAATTTGATAGAATATTGTCATTAAATTTGCAAAAAGTTTATAATTTTATTAACACTCCATGTTTATAGTAAAATATAGGATCAATTTGTTAGAAATATTTCCTGAATAGAAATAAGAAAACCACAAGTGAAACACTTATGAAAACTAAAAAACCGTTGGTCTTGTTTTCAGTAAAAACAAATAGTGAATGTAATTAAATTAATTGCATGTATTATAAGAAAAGCCACTAGAAATAAAATTAAATACTACATGCCCAACGAATATGAAGTGACGAATGTTTATCTTTAAAGGACTGTAAATAATAATAAATAAAGGTTTAGGCTTGCGTATGCCAAAATGTCCGAACTGAAGTGAAGAGAGAATCCCAAAGTTCTTTCCAGAGCGAAGAGATTAGCAGAAACTTTTTGTACGAGGATTTCGACTGGTCCGGAACGTTTAGTGTCGTACGCTATGATTGGTCGGAATATAAATAGAGGTGTGTTAAAAGTGAATGCGGGCCAGCGTCCAATTTTAGATTTGAACGCCAGGCGTCACCGACACTTGTGGTTCAGACTGAAGGAAAAGCTGGTATTCTGCAATAAGTTTATTGTGAGGAAACTTGGGTATCGACGCGTAGACAGTCTGTTTTATCCAACACGTTGTGCACGCGTTCTAAATGTTAAGCTCGTTTTGGGACGGGCATGTGGTAGAGATTCGAATGTCATCTAATACTTTATTCTTCCTCAATTGCTTGTTAATTTTTATACTAAGAGATTGGTTGACACCCAAGGCTAAACTACAAAGACTGTCCTTAATCCCTCATCAGACTTGAACAGCCAATTATTATCATACCACCAATGTGGGTAACAGTTTTTTTTTACCTGAAAGTATATTATGGTATAATATTTATTAATATTTAGCACCGCGTCTTACTATCCGTTCAGGTTATACGCTTTAAGTACTAATTACGCTAATAGATTAGGAATTAGGAAGGTTGAATTAAAGGAAGTGAACCCGCATTTGCGTGAAGGGAGAGTGGAAAACCATTTAGGAAAAACCACCCCTAGTTCAACCGACCGAGATTCGAACCTAGATCTCCCCGTCCTCAGCATTCGAGCTCAACACGACAAGCGCGTTAGCCAACTGTGCCACCGAGGTGGGTTATGGTATAATAAATTGTTTTCTCACATACAATATATTTTCAAATAGTTAACATTGTCTCAGCAATTGCAACAAATCCAACCTACAACAACACAAACCGAAAAATATGTTTGTTTCCATATGAATGTTAAATTAACTAAATGTTTAACGTATGGCAATTATTAACATATATTTTATGTCTTTCTAACAGTCCTGTACTATTCAAGCCTGGGCAAAGTGTAACTCAAGAAATACACTCTGCAACTTCAAAACGCCACCACACCAAAATGGAAGGTGCTTTTGACCCGTAGTTTTCTTTAGCAATAAATGTGTACTATTCTTATAATTTTCTCGCACAATATACATTTTAAATCAACAGTAAAAAAAAGTTTATAACACAAATGTTTCAGGCTTTATTTTAAATAATTTTATTTTTATTTGTTAAACCCCGTGTAAAATATATGCATTAAGACTTGGCAGGTGTTGTTTATGATTATTACTACAACCAACGTAATATATTATTATTATTATTATTATTATTATTAGCACCACTTCTTACTACCCGCATGGGTTACGCTACCTACGCTAATGTGTAATGGTAAGGTGATTGTGAGATGAAATGGAGGACTTACAGTTTAACGTGGAATCCGAACCACGGCGGAGGCCTGAATTTCCACACATTCACAAGTTGTCATTAATACACGTCTTGTCAGAGGTGAAGGAAGGATTTGGTAGTCAGATAAATCTGTGCTGGGACTGAGGATTGAGCACCGCACCCCCAGCACAGAAGTCCGACACCTTACACCTACCAGACCACCAGGTCACCCAACCCACGTAATTGGAATGGGACTTATGACGCGATATATTTGTCAACTCGTGAAACTGAACTAAAATATTAATTTTAATATTTTAAAAGAAATAAGTGGTTTAAAATTTGTTTTTGTACTATAAATTGCTTTCACTAAACTGACATAATAGTATTATTAGCCACTTCGTTTACCGCATGGTCTAACGCGCTACTTTTTGTGTTAGAGTAGACTGCCGAAGGTGTAAAGATCATGGTTGGATCCCGATAGGCTGAACTGAAAGAGTTTTTTCTAAATGGTTTTCAACTCTCCCTACACGCAAATGCAGGTGCACTTTCTCTAATATAAGCCTCCTTATTCCTAACCCATTAGTGCAATTGGGACATAGGCGTATAGCCCGAACGGGTGATAAAACGTGGTGCTAGAAAAACACACACGATTATTACATACAAACGACGATGCTCATTTGTAAGCTACTACGCTTAGCTTAAAAAGGACAGCGCTAACTGGAACAGGTTGGAAAGAGATAGTAAGTGCTTATTACAGCCTCTAGTGAGTGAAATGTTATATATATGTTTACTTCAAAATAAAGGGCAGTTTGTTTCACAACGTGAAATTACTATCTAGGAAACAATATTTACTCGACAACATGCGCAAAAGTATAGAACAGCTAAAAGGAAGGTCTGACTATCTTCTCTTCTGGTGTACACTGTGATGTTTCTTTTAGATGCTCCTGGGATTAGGTTGAGCTATCTTCTTTTCTGGTGTATACTGTGATGTTTCTTTTAGATGCTCCTGAGATTAGGTTGGGCTATCTTCCCTTCTGGTGTATACTGTGATGTTTCTTTTAGATGCTCCTGAGATTAGGTCAGACAATCTTCCCTTCTGGTGTATACTGTGATGTTTCTTTTAGATGCTCCTGAGATTAGGACAGACAATCTTCCCTTCTGGTGTATACTGTGAAGTTTCTTTTAGATGCTCCTGGGATTAGGTTGAGCTATCTTCTTTTCTGGTGTATATTGTGATGTTTCTTTTAGATGCTCCTGAGATTAGGTTGGACTATCATCCCTTCTGGTGTACACTTTGATGTTTCTTTTAGATGCTCCAGGCTATCTTCCCTTCTGGTGTATACTGTGATGTTTCTTTTAGATGTTCCTGAGATTAGGTCAGACAATCTTCCCTTCTGGTGTATACTCTGATGTTTCTTTTAGATGTTCCTGAGATTAGGTCAGACAATCTTCCCTTTTGGTGTATACTGTGATGTATCTTTTAGATGCTCCTGAGATTAGGTTGGGAAATCTTCCCTTCTGGTGTATACTGTGATGTTTCTTTTAGATGCTCCTGAGATTAGATTGGGCTATTTTCCCTTCTGGTGTATACTGTGATGTTTCTTTTAGATGCTCCTGAGATTAGGTTGGGCTATCTTCCCCTCTGTTGTATGTTGTGATGTTTCTTTTAGATGCTCCTGAGATTAGGTTGGGCTATCTTCCCTTCTGGTGTATACTGTGGTGTTTCTTTTAGATGATCTTGAGGTGAGGTCGTTGTTTGAACTTGCGTCCAAAGTTTTTGGTACACGCCAATTTTCATACGAATGGACAAATCTGATGGATAGAAAAATCTAACTATATCTTTTGGTTTGAAATTGCTTATCATTTTTGAGAATTATTATCAATTCATATAAATGAACACTAGTTTTATAGTAAAATGTTATCAATATATACAAAAAAATATGTACAGTATGTTTGTATGAAAAAAAAAGCTTCAATGTTGATTCGTAAGAAATTTAAAGTACACACTAAAGGAATGTTGAATCCATAAAGACGTGGAGGGAGGGGTAGAAACCATTATAAAGCTATGCTTTGACGATAGAGGCGCACTGGGTGCTGGGTGCGGTCATTGTCAAGTAAGGTTATAGAGCCAGATGGAGGGTGACGGTATCAACATGGAAGCCGACTGGTTTGATCAAGATAGAGATAGTAATTGAAAGGTTGAAATAAATTATTTAGGGACTAAACACAAGAGAAAGAGAAGTAAAATGGTTGGTATAAGATCAAAAAGTTTAGTTTAAAGAGAGAGAGCGTGAAGCTTAAATTTAAGAGAAAGAGAGTGAGAGGCCTAAATTCAATAGAGAAAGTTTGAGGTTTATGTTCAAGGGAGAGAGAGTGTCATATCTGTATTAAAGAGAGTGAGAATGAGGTCTATATTTAAGGGTGAGAGGGTGAAGTCTTTCTTTCATTAGTATTTTTATTATTTTCACTTAAACTCTATTTACATACATTTTACACAAAAAACCATTCATAATAGAAACAATAACAACTTTTTCCCAACCCCTTGGGGTTCTCAAAAACTACAATGGTACGATAATAAATTAAAAGTTTTTTCTGTCTATAATCAAGGGAGAGAGAGCTTGCTCACACTAAGCTATATATATATATATATATATATATATCAACACATTTGACGACAATCAGTTTTAGAAATGATTGAAACTTATTCTGGAAGTGTTTTACGTGTGTACGAGAATTCATGAAGAAATACGCCCTCCCCCTCCCATCCCTGCTCATATCTTGTGCCATCATGCCATCACATGTACCAGCAACAACAGCTGAGAAGAATGTTCACTGCTTACGGTCTAAGATTTTCAACACTACCTCACTGGCTCAGAGGTGTCGTGATGGAATATAGCTTATCATTCCTACCTGAAAACCTGAAAAATAAAGATTCCTGTCTCGATCCGCGGGTGCGTTTCGAGTGGACATACTAAGGTTAGTTTTAATAAATAATCTACTACTCTCCCTCCATGCAAATGAGAGCACATTTCCATTTAATTCTGCATTACTCATCCATTATCTATTTGTAATAAAACAGGTGTAGTCTGGTCATGTTGTAGTAAAAATTAACGACTAGGCCTTCTGTAATTATATAGTAATATTGAGGGTTAACATATTTATGTCATATTATCTATCTAAGCCTAATATTTTATGGTGAGCCAGATAAAACATGTTTTGAGCTTCTTTAAAAAATTAAAATATATTTTACTATGGCAATACATGTCATAGTCATTGTTATTTTGTCTTAGGATGTATTTCAACCAAATTATATTTTGGAAATAAAAGCTATGACGCATACTTTTAATTAGTTTATAATAATTGTAAGCTTATAGCAAATAAACACTATAATGATAATAATGACTAAAGGTAAAATCTTAATAAATCTAGGAATGGTGACCTGGCGGTCTAGGGGTAAGGTGTCATTCTATGCTGGCGGCCGGGGTTCAATCCTCGGTTCCGGCATATATTTATCTGATTATCAAACCCTTCCTTCACCTCTGACAAGACATCTTGTGATTGTGGGGAATGCCAGGCCTCCACCGTGGTTCGGATTCCACGTTAAACTGTAGGTCCTCCATTTCATCTCACAATCACCCTACCATTACACATTAGCGTAAGTGTGTATAACCCGAACGGGTAGTAAGACGCGGTGCTAATAATAATAATAATAATAATAATAATAATAAATCTAAAATGTCTTAATAATAGCAGAGTGCTAACATTATTTCTCTTCTCGGTCCAATGAACCAGTCAAGTTCATATTCCCGTGACTCAAAAGTTTCCGCACGGCTTGAATCCCGGGATCGTCTTTCAATCGACATATTTCCTCTCCTGGGAACACAGTGGAGTGACGTGGTCTCGTGAGAAGGGGTTATGTAAGTCCCTATACAGGTTTGTTTGTCACCGCGTCCTTGTTATCGTATCGGTTACACAAATAGGTACGAGAAGGTGATATTTTATATGAAGTGTACCTACATTTGCGTAGAGGGAGATTCGTAAGCCATTAAAGAAAGACTACCCTCAGTACACCCGACCAGGATTCGAGCCTCGATCTGCCCGTCACCTAATCTAACATGAGAGTGATGGGTTAGACCATGCAACCACCGATGCGGGTTTGTGGAAAGATAATGTGTTCAACAATAATACATAAATTTGGTTGGCCGGTGAAGGGTAGTTCGAGTATCGAATACAGTCCTGGAGTTTTTTTTTAATAATTGGTTTCTCACTCTCCCCCCACACAAATACGAGTACATTTCCACTCTCAATTCTTCCTTCCTTATCCCTAGCTTATTTTCACAACTACTTGTGAATGTGGGGAATGCCAGGCCTTCACCGTGGTTCAGATTCCACGTTAAACTGTAGGTCCTCCATTTCATCTCACTATCACCCTACCATTACACATTAGCGTAAGTGCGTAATAACCCAAACGGGTAGTAAGATGCGGTGCTAATAATAATAATAATAATAATAATAATAATTTTCGCAACTAAAATTCGTATAGCTCTGCCGGGTGGTGGGACAGCGCAAACAAACCACCTTGCTCATCCTGACCTCATAGACTAGGCATGGGGCTGAACATGGGGTGTTTTAAGACTTGTAATCTTGTCGCACCTGAGTGATAAAGGTCAACATGGTCTGCCTTTTAGGTCAACTTTGACCTTTGTCTCCTTGAACTTAATTGATGGCATGACCTTGATATTTCAGCTCAAAGGTGTCGGCTCATTAATGTAAGCTATTATAAGGGATAAATCTAATGTCACCGTTGAGATGGAGGCTGTTATAAGTGATGAGCCTAATATACTTAAGATGAAAGATATTGTAAGGGATGAATACAATACCACCTTGAGATGGAGGCTATTGTAAGGGATGAATATAATGTCACCCTTGAGATGGAGGCTATTATGAGTTATGAACACAATGTCACCTTGAGATGGAGGCTATTGTAAGGGATGAACCTAATGTCACCCTTGAGATGGAGGCTATTGTAAGGGATGAAGGTACGGGTAGTAAGACGGGTAGTAAGACACAGTGCACAGAGCATTGTGATTGGATGCTCTCGTTTGTCTAAACGTGTCCTTCCTTGCTAACCGGCCAAATTTTCAGTGAATCCCAACAGCAGAATGAACTTGATGAACAAGGAAAACAGTTGAATGCGACTCCTTCTAAAGCGAGAAAAATAGCCTCCATCTCAAGGGTGACATTAGGTTCATACCTTATAATAGCCTCCATCTCAAGGTGACATTGTATTCATCCCTTACAATAGCCTCCATCTCAAGGGTGACATTAGGTTCATCCCTTACAATAGTCTCAATCTCAAGGTGACATTAGGTTCATCCCTTACAATAGCCTCCATCACCTTGAGATGGGGGCTATTATAAGTGATGAGCCTAATATCCTTGAGATGGAGGCTATTTTTCTCGCTCTAGAAGGAGTCGCATTCAACTGTTTTCCTTGTTCAACATGTTCATTCTGCTGTTGGGATTCACTGAAAATTTGGCCGGTTAGCAAGGAAGGACACGTTTAGACAAACGAGAGTATCCAATCACAATGCTCTGTTCACTGTGTCTTACTACCCGTCCGGACTATTAACACGTGGTAACACTCTTGGGGTAGGATGAGGAGCGTGGAATGTAGAGGAATTGTTCACGTTTTTGAGTGAATGCAGGTTTAAACTCTAAATCTCCTCCTCGCCATAAGGCCAGACGACAGGAGATTGTTACCTTAGTAGACATTCTGTGGCTCGGGAAGTGTTGATATGATTAGTTGCTTGAGAAGGAACCTATAGTGAAACAACTCAAATAAATTGAGTATTCGAGTTTTTGAGCCAACCCACACCCGATTCGGTGATCGAGGGGACTAAATGCCTGGATCATCTAGCTTGGTTTGCTAATGGCGGGGAGGTAATAGTTTATATCCGGGCCGAAAGTATTGACCTGGATTCTACTCACTGGCTTACCACCCCCACTTCAGGCCAGTGAGAACACATTTACTAGGGACTGGAACACTGGAGTGTATCTGAGAGGTTGCTTGAAGCTATCACTACTAAAGTAACACAGGCTGGAACACTGGAGTATACCTGAGAGGTTGATGGAAGCTATCACTACTAAAGTAACATAGACTAGAACACTGTAGTTTACCTGTGAGGTTGCTTGAAGCTATCACTACTAAAGTAACATAAGACTAGAACACTGTAGTGTACCTGTGAGGTTGCTTGAAGCTATCACTACTAAAGTAGCATAGCACTCTGATATAAGGACTTTTGGTATGTATTTTATTATTTTTATTGAGGTAAAGACCAAATAAAATTATGTTCTCAATGTGATAATTTGTCAGCATACCAACAACACAACCAGTGCAGTGTTACAATAAATACAAATTAACAAAAATACACTAGTATTCTCTTATAATTAAAAATAGTGTCGTCAATGTAATATGTTTGTTAAAATAGTGAGGCTGCCGTGAAGATAATAATTAATACTTCGACACACAATAATATGTCAAAGTTAGCTTTTTATTGAGTGATTAAATTTTTTTATAGGTTAAAAACAAACTAATTTGTTTTTATTGTAATAAAATTATCAGTGACGTTGATTTTAAGTGAAACAATTACTAGGCTTCGAAAATTCATCTCACTTTTCCATCATCCACAAGATGGAGACTCGTAAAAACATATAATTATTTTCTTCGTGATAATGAATGTGAATTGTTGGAGATACAAACCAATTGCATACAGTTCGGTGATGGTTTCTAAAAAAACAGACACAAGAAGTATGGAAGTTAAAGATAATAAATAATACCTCCCTTGCAGATAGGAGATATTATTAAAATCCTTCTAGCTAGTTCCTTCTTGGTTTCGAATTAGTTGTTTACTCTTGAAAATGTATTTTTTCTGTAAATGTTTGAATTTGGTTTTTGAACAAAACATAAAAACACTAAACTAAGACGTGTCACTTTTTGGAGGTCTCCGAATAATATTGTGAGTTTTCTTTCCCCAAACTGTCCATCCAATCAAATTACATTATTAATTATTTAGTGATAAATAATATTACTTTTAACACATAATACCAAAACTGATAGTTAATATTAATCTTAAACTTAAATACAAAATATTACAATTAAGTTTTACTTATAATTAAACGTGAGATATTGCAAAATAATTAAACCAAAAGAATTAAACAAAAGTGAGCATAGACAGAAAGAATAGATGAATTGACATCCATTTAGACAAAGCCGCATTGTGTGATCAATCCGACACTGCACGAAACTTTTCGAGATCCTTTCAAACGTAAAATGTGTTAAATAAACATAAGCCAGGTAAATATGTAAGGTGACTGCTGGATAGGAATGTGTGTACAAGAAAGGAAAGGGGACCCATTATCGGCACAGCTTTGTTGATGGTCTGACACAAGGCCTAAGATTAATAAGTTTTAGTATTTCAATAATATATTAAGTGAAGTTAAATCTATATTTTAATTAAATGTCATATAGACATAGGTTATATAGACAATGTTTAACATACAACCTTTAATTGTTTTTTAAATCTATTTTTAATACAATTTAAAGTAGTTTTTTAATAAAGTATTTACTACGGAAATGGAAGCTCCAAAAATATATACCTATAATAAATAATTGTTTATAGAATTTCTGGAGATATACAAAAATGAAACAAACCTTTGGAAGGTTAAAAGCAAAGAATATTCGGATCTGGCACAGAAAGCAGCAGCGTTAATTGTTGTATAGTTGAAAAGTGAAGGTAGCAAGCTTCTAGAATGTTCTATTGGTATCTTATTTTCAGGAATAGTCCCGTAGACCATCCGTGAATAATTTATATAAATATACAGTAGACCAACTCACTGTTGACTTGAAAACATTAATGTGGAAAAAGTAAAAATATTAAATATATTATGACACCACATCAAAATCTGTCACAGTGGAAAGTGATAGCACCATGTCATACTTTTTTAGTCTCCACGTCTTACTCCTTGCCCGAGTATCCTAAATATAATTACACTAATGAGGTTGGGGAAGGTAGATTTAGTAGGAAATGTAGGCCTACCCGCGTTTTCTTGGAGGCGGAGTGAGGAACCATAAGTAAAAACCGCCCTTTGACCTGGCCGGGATCCATGCCCAAGTTTACCCAACCCCGGCAAACAAAAACAGAAAAAGTTGATACTTACCATGAACGAACTATACCTTGCCTTTTGAAGACTAAATAATTTATCCTACCTGGTTTCGAACTTAGGAACACTATAAGTGATTTGAGGTCGTATGCAGCGGTATAGTTTCTTCTAGTCATTCTTGACCACCACCTAAGTTTGTTGTTACTAGGTATGATAAACTTGCAGTTTCTGAAGTGACTTACAATCTAACTTAACTCTAGAACCAACAATACACCAAGTAACCAAGATCTCGCGTTTAGAGAGAAATCCTCAATTTCACCATTTTACATTTTGCCATTCTGTAAATCAATCTCAGGATCACTCAGTAGACATAGACGCCAAGTCATAGAGCATCGCTGAGGGACTCTCTCTATTAATGGCGGCAGTGTCCTTGGAGTTCAGTTCCTTCCTTAGTCGAGCGAGCACTGAAATAACTTGAATACAAATAGTACGTTCTAGCTTCCTGTGGCGATAAACAAATGAGCTACCCAGGGCGTCATATGGAAGGATAGTGTCCGCAGTGCGTGAGTGAACGTCATAACACACGAACACGAACTCATTCATGCATATAATGAGGCTGAGGATGATTCATTACAAAGTGAATATGTGGTTACTAATGTCACTGCTCGCACTGATATATTTACAACGATTGGTTAGAGAGGTACTGCACGTCTACACGTGAGGGAAGCATCACTGCTAGAATAGGTAGACGTGACTGACGCCTTAGACAACGTACACAACCATAGGACCCTAGCAGATATTGATATTGAAATTATTGGTTTTTGTTTATGGTGAGATGGAAGATAACTTGAGAAAAGAGCATTGCTCCAGTACAAGAAAATTTTAATTTTCTACACATATTAATCTCAAAAGTTGTTGAATATCTGTTTTGAGAATATTAAAATTTTCTGAGAAACTTTTTAAATTAATATAAAAAGTTGTCATTAAATTCCAAGACACCCTTGACAGATATCCAACAAATGTTGACATCACCAGGTGAAGAAAATTAAACTCTATGTTTACCAAAAATGTTGTATATAATTACTGCAACCCCTACCATTTCGCCTTAATATATACAGTATTGGCTATATGATAATGTTAACACACGACTTACAAACTATCTTAGCTTTAGATTAAACACAGTTGTTAATTCAACACTTTTAAACGGGATAGCCCAATTCCACCAGTGATCAATATGTTTCAGACATGTGAGCACTCTTTGTTTGGTCATAAATCAGGTTTTCGGACACACCATATAAACTATACACAGATACGTCACCAGCCAATGCCAAACAACAAAATTTAAACTTTATTTTCTTAGTAATCCTATTCTGGAAGGGTTTTTTCCCTACCAGAATACTATTATTTATAATGATTCTGGTAGGAAAAATGGCCTTCCAGACTTGACAACCACAGAAATTAATCTTATAGTTAATTATCTCCCCACTAGAAAGCACTAAGAATCTCGTATTATCTCGCACGAGCGGAGGGACAGGGTAGAAGTAAATGAATTAAAACTGTCAACTATCTTCTTTCCCTCACATAGCATGATATCTCGGATGGTGGGGTTAGTTGATTCCTCCCTTCTCTCTGCCCCCATTTTCCTCAAAGTGACAGAAGTCCTTGAAATAAGTAAGGGAAGATAATATCTGCGTTGTTGACAATTTTACCTTTAGTTTGTATACAGACCATCAAACATTTTTCACTGAATCGCTGCCTTGGTCGCGTCATGCCTTTTACATCAGTTAGATACATAATGTAGTTAAATTGCTTCTGTATATTTTTATACATAGTATTTAGAGTTAATTTTATGATATACATTTTTGAAATATATGATGTTTATATTAAAATAATGAATTGAGGGCAAAAATATACTGGGTGTTCACCCGAGCACGTAATTCTGTCAACCAAAGATCCTTCTAGATGTTTATAAGTTTTCATATAAATATGTGCATGCATCTCTAAGTATTCTGTGTCCTTGGTTTTAGTATGTACTGAAAGTCAAAGTTTGTTTTAATTTAAATCAGGGCTGTCTAACTTGAAGCTAGCTAAGGGCTTCATTTTATATTCCTAGACATTGTGCGGTTCACACACGTAGACATTAGGCCTAAAGAGTATCTACATTTTTCAGTAAACTTTTATATCACATTAAAAGTGTTATAATAATTGATATACAGTATGATAAAGCACATAATACATATAATAATTTTAGACAATTTAAGTATGATCTTATCTGATTTTTTTTAAAAACTTTCTAATGCGTCGTGGACCGCATGCAGCTCGCGGGCCATCAGTTGGACAGGCCTGATTTAAGTAAATGAATGTACAGGATGAAACAAGGTGAAAGAAAGAGAGAGAAAGACAATAAACTCTGTTGGAATAAATAGTCATTTCTATCTCTACAATCACACACCAGGGCTTCACCATTTGGCGAATCTTTAGTAATCCACCATGCCACCCTCTGGGATTCCGTGGAGATTCTGAAACAAGGACAATCACATTCTCGTTTTTTCTCCCCTCTCCCACACCTACCACTACACCCTCAACCTCCTGTTAATCCTCTCAGAACCGTAACAGACTGTACTTTCTCTTTTATCATATATCTCTACTATATCAGAAAATGTCTTCTGCTGGATAGGAGATTTTTTATTTAAAAAAGTGTGCGTTTTATTTAAATTACCAACGCGTACGCCCATTTATACAAAAATTGATGGATTTCAAATAATTTAATATTCCTAATCTATTAATTATATATACTGTGAACAAAAATGTTTTAAATCCCAAAACACCCGCGAAAACATTCGGTTCACTTAATGTGGACGGCAAGGAAAATTTTGAACCAAATGCCAAACAAATTCAACCGATTGCATTCGCTACCCCTTTTTCCCCTAGGCAAGTGTATACGCGGCTTTATATGGACAGGTTGTAGAGTTATTCCAATAACCTTTGTCTCATTTACCGACACGTACTTATCGGGTCATTCAAACCGAACAGCCGTCTAGCAGGCGATGCTTGATGACAGTACTTTAACTATACATAGCCTTAATACAGGAAAGCACTCTGATAAAGACACAAGTCTCAACTTGTCTGGTTTCCCGGTGATGGTAAGGACCGGGTTCTAATCACGGTTGGGTGCACTCTAGGGTTGTTTCCCACATGTGATTTATCACCTAATTTTTTCCACTTTTTTTCACGCTAATACGAGTGCACTTTCTTTAAGCTGCCTTTGATATTCCTAACACTTAGATTAAGCTAACTCTTGTATTGATGCATTTTTAACTCCCTATATCCACATAAACAAATCGTTGTGGTTGCAATAAGAACACACATTAAATTTATTGTTCATTCAGTTGAAATATTTATATAAAACTCGGGATATTTCTACGTTTATGAAACCCGCCTCGGTGGCGTAGTTGGCTAACGCACTTGTCGTGTTGAGCTCGCCTGCTGAGGACGGGGAGATCGAGGTTCGAATCCCGGTCGGATGTACTGGGGGTGGTTTTTCCTAAATGGTTTTCCACTCTCCCTGCACGCAAATGCGGGTTCACTTCCTATAATTCAACCTTCCCAACTCCTAATCCATTAGAGTAATTAGTACTTAAAGCGTATAATCCGATTGGGTAGTAAGACGTGGTGCTAATTATTATTATTATTATTATTATTATTAGCACCGCGTCTTACTACCCGTTCGGGTTATACGCACTTACGCTAATGTGTAATGGTAGGGTGATTGTGAGATGAAATGGAGGACCTACAGTTTAACGTGAAATCCGAACCACGGTGGAGGCCTGGCACTCCCCACATTCACAAGATGTCTTGTCAGAGGTGAAGGAAGGGTTTGGTAATAAGATAAATCTGTGCCGGGACCGAGGATTGAACCCCGGCCGCCAGCACAGAAGTCTACCCCTAGACCGCCAGGTCACCAATTATTATTATTACTTTTATGAAATGTTCGGTATTTATTAAAACGTAGCAAAGGGAGAGATACATATGTTCGACATTAATTCCGTGCATTCCAAAGTCTGTCCTTATACCGAATCGATTTGTATTATTTTATCTCTTAACTTATAATAATATTCAAAGGGAAGTTTTCATTTGTATATAAATAATTTTTAGTTAAATATTTTGAAAGGTTCTTGCTTTATTACCACCACCAGCAATCAGAAACATAAACTGAATACATCTATGGACATGTTACGAAGATGTTTGTTCTTAGATAATTTCTTCAGCACTATTATACAAGTGCACAGGCAGCATAACTTTTCGGAATAGAGCGTGAGGTGTCATTCGGTCAAATATGGATATATATCCTTTTAACTTCAAGTAGACCAATAGAAGTGCCGGTTGCCACCTGGCACTACTCCAGGGATCGAAGTCCGGATCACTGCAACATCACACTGCGGCACCACCCACCCCTGGACTTGTCTAGCCGGTATCGATTATGTTAGCTTTGTCGACACCAACACCATCTAGCGGGAGAATCTCAAGTACGAGTCAGCTGATCGCGAAACAACTCGCATCTTCTTTTTTTATTCAAGGCAAAACATACAAACCAAATTAGATTTTTGTCACAAAATTGGTACCAATATAATTGCTGCAGACTGCAGACTTATACAAATATATGAATGTGACTTAAAACAGTAACTTAGTCTCGTCATATTACATCGTAAGATTTGAAAATAATCTATTTATTGACTTTAGATGGAAAAAAAGAATTATTATTATTATTATTATTATTATTATTATTATTATTATTATTATTATTATTATTATTAGCACCGCCCGTTCGGGTTATACGCACTTACGCTAATGTGTAATGGTAGGGTGATTGTGAGATGAAATGGAGGACCTACAGTTTAACGTGGAATCCGAACCACGGTGGAGGCCTGGCATTCCCCACATTCACAAGATGTCTTGTCAGAGGTGAAGGAAGGGTTTGGTGATCAGATAAATATATGCCGGGACCGAGGATTGAACCCCGGCCGCCAGCATAGAAGTCTGACACTTTACCTCTAGACCGCCAGGTCACACACAAAAAAAGAAGAATTAATTCCAAAAGCAGAAACATCATTTATAAATTTTGAATTTGTATATTTAAAAAAAAAATATTTGATATATAATATTCTTTATAACTAAGGTTTAGCTCCTATTTGAAAAAGTTTTATTTTGCAAAAAAATAAAAAAAAATATTATTATTATTTTCCCACGTTTTGTTTGTAAGTACTTGGTTGCAATACTTTAACCATAAATCTTAACATTAATTTGAACCATTGGAAAATCTGTAACTTACGGCTAGCTTTAGTGAAATTTCAACAATGTGTTTAGGTTTATAAACTTATTTTAAGAAAATTATAGATATTAAACAGCTTTTACGAAGATAGCTCGGTAAGAAATAAGCAACACAAAGAGATTCTCTATAAGAAACCTAAGTATAAGACCACATGCCCCTGCTCGTTGGAAAGCTGTGACCCACACTGCATACATCTGCCATCTAGCGGCGAGCGCCCGAACTGCCTCGTGTTGAACCGTAATTATTATTATACCGACATATAGTAAGTAGCCCCATGGCTTCTTTGGTGCTGACTGGCAGCTCACAGCTGACTGATGACGGCTTTTAAAAGTTACCAGACCAACTTATGTATCCCTACGCCGAACCAAATGATCTGCATGAACATGTGTTTAGCAGCTGTCACTTCTGACAGTCAAAATTTATGTATATACCTAAATGTTGACTGTCAGAAGTCAGCTGTGAGCTGTCAGTCAGCACCAAAGAAGCCACGGGGCTACTGTAGCTGCCTGCATCCGCTGTTAGTTATGATAATGCCAACATTTGCGGATATAAGGTGTCATGTGGTCAGCATAGTGACCCTTCCAGTTGTTAATCTCAGTTTTATAAACTGGAGATGCCATTTATTTATTCAAGTAGCACACATATACTCACGATACTGATTTTAATCCCGTTCCAGACCCATTTCTTCACACATACATTTTGAAAGCAACCTGGATCGAAACGGAGAACTCTGGATCAGTACCTAGTCAGGAACTCTGGCCGATAGACGATATATGTATGTGTATATATGTGTGTATGTGTGTATGTATGTATGTATGTATGTAAGTATATATGTAGGATATGCGTGTATGTGTGTATGTATGTATGTATGTATGTGTGTAATCAATCTGTTACTTACCCTATATTTAAATAAAATAGATCTTTCAATCTTTTGACTATAAATTTTCTTACAAGAATGTGTTGTGTAGGTTAGTTAACTATTAATAACAGTGACAAGGTAGGGGAAGGTATGGTCACATTTTTACCCGGCTCACTAGTCTTGACCAAGTTATAGTCTCTCCAGTAGCACAACAATCCGTACTGCTGGGCATTTAGACTCCAGCTCATATCATCTGATTATTATGTCGGGTCCAAAATACCAGCTGCGCGTATTGAGGGAGTTTTTTTTGCCTAAATAGTTATCCACTCTTCCTACGTACAAGTTATCTGCTAGAATTATGTTTCGTATAAACTCTAGCCTATTCTTCTCTACCTCATTAGTGTAATTAAATTCATAAAACCCAACCCTTGCCATCTGACATTTAGATTCACACTTCAAAAACAATTAAAATGGTTCAATTTTGCACACACAAACAAACGGGAACACCCTGTATGAACGGGAACACCCTGTATGAACAGCACAACACTGTATGAATGGCAACATCCTGTATGAACGGGAACGCCCTGTATGAACGGGGCTGAACTGTGTTGACAGTAACTACAGGTACATCACCATGTCTACAGGGGACGAGAAGTGGACAGTCGTTGCAAGATGGGAGAGGTAGCTAGGGAAGCTCACAAACAGTCTCTGAGAGTGACTGGCCTGAGTAACTGAGCCCTTTTCTGGCTGCCTGCCATCCAGTCTATGATTCACTTTGATAGCTAGTGGTTACAACAGTTTTGTCTAAACATAGCTTAGTGCTGGTAGCTAAAACACATCTTGGACTCAAGTTATTCCGCCAGCTTATGCGGGTGCGTCTATTACACGCGCGGTTACGCCGCCCTGTTTGGATGACGCAAAGATCCCAACCCAATCTCAATGCAAAATCATATATTTTAATTTAATTTGATCTAGGTATTTAAAATGCACTTCCTGAGCAGACTGTTTATATCAGCATACGAGAGATAATTTATAAGAGCGAGAGCAAAAGAACCAGCCAATTTTGCCAGGAAAGGTATTTTATTATCTCTTACAGGTGTTTTAAATGCCACAATTGACATGGAACGGACGGTTTTACTTCCACTCCGAAGGAAGATGTGCAACGGATTTCTACCGCTAAAGAAAAAGCCTTCAACCCCAGCTGGAGCTTAACCCACGAAAATCTGGTCCTGAGGCTAAGCCCTTACACCAAGACCACTGAGGTCAACAAAATAATATAATGTATTCTATAATACCAACCCATAAACAAAGGTTAAATTACTTTGAAAGTCATTTTAGGTTAATGGCATTAGCATGAAACATATCATTTCACATTAGTACACTAATTAATGTAATACCTGTATATTTTAATTACATTTGAGTCAGAGGTTTGTATCTACGTTATTTTTCATTGCGTTTTTATGCCGTAAATATTTAGATGGTCAACAAGAGGATTGCGCGCTGACAGTGAAGTATAGACTCCACACTTTACAAAGAGCGTCAGGTGTAAAATAATATGTTCTTAAATTGATCCCTCATTTACCCTGTAAGGTAGTAATGTCCCTTGCATTGTTACACTGATATGAGCTCTATAAAGATAGAGCCATAGTGTAATACGCCAAGGTAAGACTGCTATATTGCAGGTAAACAGAGTCTACAGAATATTAGTATTGGACTAATTCGCATCTAAGGGAGCAAGAATTGAGAATTCGGATTAATCTTGTTTGTTTTGTGGTGACGTAGAGGTTGGAGTTTGAATCCCAATATGATATACTCAAGTATTTTTCTAAGATGGTTTCCCATTCTATTTCCATACAAACGCAGGTATATATATTTCCTCTAAAATCCTACCTTACTCATCCCTAGTCCTAGTCTAAATATGCGGATACCCCAGTGCGCATACACAAAAGTATGATATTTGATCCTCTGATGAAAAAATAATAAAATATAAAGGAAATAAGTTGATATTGAAAATTAGATTTTGATTAGAATTGATTTTAAAACCATAGATAACTTAAAATACATTATCCACAATTTCTGTGACTAAGTAGTTAGGGAGACCCAACTAAGGGGCAGTTCCATAGTCAAACTTAGCACGCCTCCGGTGCAGTGATATAATAAATACAGGACAACATCTACCTAGACCAAAATGAAATGGAACCAGTTTCATAGATTGAGTACTCCTCAAGTGTGGCACTATAGTAAATACTAGACACCTACCTAGACCAGAAAGTGGCTTATTCCATTCTAGTGTAGGTAGGTGTAGTCCTGTATTTATTACTAGCACCGCGTCTTACTACCCGTCCGGGTTATACGCACTTACGCTAATGTGTAGTGGTAGGGTGATTGTGAGATGAAATGAAGGACCTACAGTTTAACGTGAGATCCGAACCACGGTTGGGGCCTGGCATTCCTAACATTCACAAGTTCACTTGAGGAGTTTTAAGTCTGACTATGACACTGGTCCTAAATATCTGTTTGGCTCATGTTCGATGCCCGACTCTTATAAGCCTTGAATATTGTTATTTACGAATGTCTTGGGTTAAATTTGTTCGAAAGCCGTTTTCTTGATAGCCATATCTTTATAAAGTATGTATTAACCATATTAGCTGGTTTAAAAAACAAATAGAAAAGAAAATATTTATCATACAACAATATTCTTCGAGAAAATGATGATACTTTTGTGCTGTTGCTTTGGGAAGAAAGAATAGGCTCATAGTATTAAGAATTCGAGGTATGAAAGAAGAGATCAAGAACAATTGTGACTTTCACCTTAAAATCGTAAAATTTTACTTTACTTTGGCTTCACAAGTTTGCGATTGTTTACCCGTTGTCAGTCAACTCTTATAATCGAATTGTAGCAGTCAACTATTGGATTTAGTACAAATGTACTACTATACGGCGTCATTGTTTTTCTACTGACCCTTACTTTTCATTGGATGAATAATCACCTAATATTATGGAATCATAGAAAATTACCAAGTTTGTCCAAATTTGGTTGTTTCGTCTTTATTAAATATTGATATTTATTTTCTTGGTATTTTCAAAAATGATGACTATTGTAGAAAATGTTATCTGAGGCTATTAAGCTTATAAAAGTAGTTAAGAGGTCAAGAATAAGTTGAAGTCGATGTTAGCTTAGCACCGCGTCTCATTAACTGTTGAGGATATAATAAAATAATAGGGATGATAAGGTATAATAAAGGAAATGTACTCACATTTGCGTGGAGGAAGAGTGGGAACCATTTACTAAAAATCCAACATCAATACACCCAATAAGGACTCGAACACCGATATCCCTGTGACTC
This sequence comes from Timema douglasi, assembly GCA_901482245.1. NCBI lineage: Eukaryota > Metazoa > Arthropoda > Insecta > Phasmatodea > Timematidae > Timema > Timema douglasi. The sequence goes on from CABEEJ010001497.1 coordinate 89,982, forward strand.
GCAATGTAGTCTAATGCGGGAGTGACACAAACATTGGTGCGAGTGAGAGAAAATTGAATTAATTACCCCTTTCCTAATTATGTATATTATAATGTTTCAAATGACTATCGGTCGTAGAAAACAAAACAAATTAATATGGGAAACATTTAGGGCCTATACAAATACTGTAACCGTTTTATTTACGTGTCATACAAGTATTCTCTGGCTATACACTTATTGACTTGATCGAGTCAAATGTGTAGTTACAGTTTCAGTTTCCAGCTAGTAATTGAAGTAAGGTCATGTGGAAGTGGAAACCATGCTATCAGAGGATGCTCGTAGAGGAATTATTACTAAAAATTAGAACTCATTAACTCAAATATCTATCAAATGCACTAGGTTCTTCTAGCAATCATAAAATCTTGACTTTATGACCTTACCCCACTAACATAAAACATCCGCGAGCCCACGGATTAAACATCATAACCGTCCAGTCTGAATCCACACAGAGGTTGAGTTTAATCCCAGCCTGGTGTAATGAATATGTTTTATCCTAAATGATTTTACACTCAAATGTAGGTAGCTCTGTGAAATTTTAATTTCATCCACTTTAGCCCATCTGTATAACTACTTGGTAATCAAATCAAATAATGCATACGTTTATAAAATGTATCAAGTTTCATAATAAACTCAATATAATGAAGTTAGATGGTATAAAGATTACAATAAGATCATTTAAGGATATTTTAATCAATGGGGAGAGTTATCTTTCTCATTATCATAAGAATATAAATTAAATTTCCAAATTAGTAAAATTTGCAACCTAATTGGGAATTAAAATTGTCTGTCAATTATTATAAAAGCAGTAGCTTTATTGAAGTATATGTACGATTAAGTCAGTGATTAACGATAAGTAGGTTCATAAATTTAAATGGTTCCAGCACTGTTTCTTATTTTGTCTCTTGGCTAAAAGTAAATCATTTTATAATGCCAGTTTTTAAGGAGAAACTCTAAAGATTGCAATTTGAGTTTAAGGAAATCTTCAAACATTTTTTTGCTTATGTTTAGAGGGAAAATACGTGTGTGCTTTATGAATGATTTAGTCAACTTTAAAGTAGTTAACACTGACATATTGTCACTTTTCCTTGTCCCAAAAGATGTACAGTAAAAGTAAACATTTTTGATTATTTAATATTCTTTCCACCAAAGCCTTCCTTCACCTCTGACAAGATATCTTGTGAATGTGAGGATTGCCAGGCCTCCACCGTGGTTCAGATTCCACGTTAAACTGTAGGTCCTTCATTTCATCTCACAATCACCCTACCATTACACATTAGCATAAGTGCGTATAACCCGAACGGGTAGTAAGACGCGGTGATAATAATAATAATAATAATAATAATAATAATATTCTTTCCCTGTATATTGACGAGCAATTCAATTCCATTTCAAAAGTGTTCTAAAAGTTTCTTGCGTAGCCTATAACCTGAACAGGTAGTAAGATGCTACTAAAATAAAACCAAGACAACGTTTTCCCCCCATCACGTCATACTCTCGACATCTTACCACATCAGTGGAGTAGGGAAATGACATTTGCGAGACAGGAGAGGAGGAAGCTAGTTATGAAAACCCACACTCGGTACATGTGCTGGGATTTTAATCCCGTCATCGATCTCCCAGGCCAAGTAGGTTGACGTCTTGACTACACTTGAAGGTTGACGTTTAGTCCGCGTGCCCACCGATTCGCTCTTTTTCCGAACAATATATTCCTCTTGCTCTTCTGGTACGGTTGTTTGGCGTCTAGGACCCTACAAGTTGACAGAACGATGCAATAACCTGCTTCGGTGGCCGCATGGTCTAAGGCACTACTCTCGCAATATACTAGAATGCTGATAACGGGGATATCGTGGTTCGATCCTGGTCCACTCCCTCTCCACGCAACAACGGGTGCACACCATCTGAATTAAACCTATCCAATAAGCATAAAAATGCGTAAAGCCTGATCTGATAGTAAGGCCAGAAAGAGGCACAAAATTCATCTTCTCTTAAGAATATGACTTTTACAGGTTCTTTAAGCCTAACCCTTTGTTTTAAATCATAATCTACTCTACCCAGGTGTATATATATATATATACTCTACCCAGGTATCTACTTTACCCAGGTATATATATATATATATATATATATATATATATACTAACCAGATATATATACACACTCTACCCAGATATATATCTACCCTACCCAGGTATCTACTTTACCCAGATATATATATATATATATACTAACCAGATATATATACACACTCTACCCAGATATATATCTACCCTACCCAGGTATCTACTTTACCCAGATATATATATATATATATACTAACCAGATATATATCTACTCTACCCAGGTATCTACTTTACCCAGGTATATATATATATATATACTCTACCCAGATATATAGATATATATACACTACCCAGGTATATATATATATATATTACCCATATATATATATTACCCATATATATATACTACCCATATATATATACTCTACACAGGTATATATATACACACTACCCAGGTATATACATACACTTTACCCAGGTATATATACACTCTACCCAGGTATGTATATATATATACTACCCAGGTATATATATATATATATATATATATACTACCCATGTATATATATACACTCTACCCATTTATATATACACTACCCAGGTATATATATACACTCTACTCAGGTATATATACTCTACCCAGGTATATATATATATATAACAGTTTGTATCCCTCCAGCAAATGAACAGCCATATGCATAGTTTCTAATCAGATTAAAATAAAACCTGTCTACAGTGTTTGGAGGAATTCAGACATAGACATAATAAGACTGGGTAGCCCTTTTGATAGAACGTCGAGTCGATGCTAGACATATTTCACTCATCATTTATGTGCAGATATATTAAACAAGTTTAATACAGTTTTCCTAAATAAACTGTCAGTAGTGACACAAGTAATTATGACTAGTAAAAGGTACTCACAATATTCGGACTCAACGAGTCACTCATGGCGATGCTCGTTGTCTCGCGCGTGCGCACTACGTCAACTGACCATTCTCAATACCGCGAGTAGAATGTTCTCTCGACGTTATTTCCATGGCAGCCAGTCTTGACCATTGTATATTAAAAATAACCACTAATGTAAAAGCTAAAGATTATCTTGGATTGCGACCCTGTCGTAAGATATCACCGCCATGGTATGGTTACTACCCTGCATCTTGTCCGAATACCAAGTTATCACGTCATGTTGTTACTCCTAGCGGTCTAATGGGACTAATTACACTGTTTCACACATTAACACTTCGTCTGGATAAAAATAGACTCCGGAAAAGTTAACAACTGCTGCATGAAACATAAGGAGCTCAATATATTATTTATAAATAAAACAAATTGTCTTAATAAATATACATAGGAAATTATACTAATATTGTAATAATATAACTGACCGAATGCTTTAAATATTAACATTAAATGAACAATGAACGCGTATTTAAGGTTACACAATTATTGATTTATAAATTAAAGATAAAAATTTAGTATTTAAATTTTACAATTAAATATTTAAAAAATATTAACTTTATAAGTTACTAATAATTTTGAAGTTAACACAAATAATTTATGTTCTAGTTTATATAATTTAACCTAAAAAGTAGATACAAGCTAACAAAACTGTATTCTTATTGCATTTTATGAAGAAGAATATAATTTTGAATGTTTATTGGACACATTGCAGAGTGCTACGACCTAATAAATGCATTAGTTTTAAGCCAAACACTACACTTTCTCAAATTAATATAATTAATATCTGGATTAAATTAGTTTTAATATACTCGTAGAACGAATATAATTATTGTTGTTAGTGTTGAGCGTTATCGAACACTAACCTAACTAACGAACACACGAGACCGTCGAGTTGAGCGGTGGTCCGCCAGATGGTGCGCGTCTCGTCAGTCAACTGATCCATGCCCGTAGCATTGCCACCAGTTTTATCAACACGTCGGTCGAGCGTGCATGCGTCTGCAATGCGGTATCCAGACTTTCAACCGGCTACCTTTATATTCTCCGAGCATGAGCCGGCTAAGCCCCGCCCACACCGCCTTCCCATTGGACGAGACCGCCTCTTTTAAGGGGCTCTTACCACTGCGGGGATCAATTCACCTTGGGGCAAGGGCATTTTTACTGAAACAAGTATCATTTCTCTTATTAATGCAGTCCACTAAAAATATTTGAAATGACACAGCCCTATTAACTAAGATATTTAATTTTAATGCATATTTGAATATATTATACATTTTATTAAATATGCCTATTATGAATCTATGGAATGAAAACCATGTAATCATTTATTTTAAAAGTTAAACTTTTTATTAGAAACACATAGGCCTATAGAAAAATTGTTGAATCATTAATATTATTTATGTTACATTTTGTAGAGATAGCGTTATGTGAACGTGTTAAATCACGAATTTCACTTATTAACATTTATTTTAAGCAAGAAAATGTTATATAAAAATATATCTCACGTTTCTGGCAATACTTCTAAAAGTTGTCTCCCCGTTACACGTTAACCTGTTCGCTAAACCTTAAATATATAATTTAGTGATCAATTTTATGTATCGTGGTCTCANGTATCGTGGTCTCAAATGTGTATAAATAGGTGAAATGACACGACTGCTGAAGTTGTTAAATACAGGTACTAGAGTACAATAGTTAAATACATCTTTGTATGGTTTTTAAAAACTGAAAAGAATAGCAACTTTTATTTTTCTTGAAACGAATCCATTACTGGAACCTTAAAAATTATATTTGGAAAACCGCAACTGGATCCAGAGCCCAATAACTATTACGGTTTGATTCCTTACTGCTAAAGATGAGGAGAGCGTGGTTCAAATCCCTGTTGTGTCTACTGAGGGTGGTTCTTGCTAAATGATTTCCCACTGTCCTTCCCCGCAAATAAGGGTATATTAACTCTAGTCGCTTCCTTCCTCATCCTTACCCCATCAGAGTAATTATCACATATGCGTACCACATGAACAGGTTGTTATAAAGCCCCTACACAAACTAATCCGACCAATACCGGTCACACACCACTATCACATTGTCAGCTCATCAAGATGAGATGAGGAACAAGAAGTTCTCACGTTCTCTGGATGTATCTGGGCATTTCTTTTTCTTTAGTCCGGACTAACTGCGCCATGTCTAAGCTCAAACAATTACATTTATTCATGAATACATGCTTAACGTTCGAACATCCCTCACTACCTACAAGCCAGTCTATTGCGAGCCTGACGTAGTAAACCCAGTATCCACCAATGTGGGTGGCGTATACTCACGCAAGCGGTGGTACATTTTCTCAAAACTAATCCCTCTTCATCTTATCTCATTTAAAATGATTGAAGTTATTTTCTTAACTATCCTACCATGTTATTAATAGTGAATGTAGCAGGGATGTAGTTTCAAGGACAGGAGGGAGGTAATTTTGAGGACAGGAGGGAGGTAATTTTGAGGACAGGAGGGAGGTAATTTTGAGGACAGGAAGACCACACTGAAAAATGACATTTAGAAAACCACTTCCATTGAACCCTGCTATTTATATCTTTCTAACCGTGAGTAACATTATTGATAGAAGGTATGCCATCTCAATTTACTTTATTTAATTCTTCAGAGGTTTGTCAAGAAAATAATGTCGTATAAAGCGACTCCTAAACTGAACGTACAAAGCAATACATGTATCGACACACATTTGACTACTATAACTATTGTATCGACACACATTTAACTACTTTAAATATTGCATCGACACCAATTTGACTATTTTAACTATTGTATTGACACCAATTTGACTACTCTAACTATTGTATTGACACCAATTTGACTACTCTACCTATTGTATTGACACCAATTTGACTACTCTAACTATTGTATTGACACCAATTTGACTACTCTAACTATTGTATTGACACCAATTTGAGTACTCTACCAATTGTATTGACACCAATTTGACTACTCTACCTAACTATTGTATTGACACCAGTTTGAATACTCTAACTATGGTACTGACAACCATTTGACTACTCTGACTGTTGTATTGATACATATTTGATTAGCCCACTAGTTTTAGTACCTTATAATATTATTTTTAAATATAACATAGCATTAAAATTTATTTAATTAAAAATACAGATAATTCAGGAGCGTGATAACAGCACATTTTATCTATAGCTCAGGTTTCCCTTTGAACAAATCATTTTATTATTTTTGCTTGCCAGAAATCTAAAGAATAATAAAAATAAGTATAATTATTTTCAGTTGAATTTAAATTATGTAGTGCTGGTTTGATGGAGCCACTTACCATGTTGGGAACATGATCAGCTACTTACCATGTCGGGAACGCGGCCAGCTACTTACCACGTCGAGAACAAAAATAAAGTGTTAAGCTTATATAATGTTAGTTTCTTTGTTTAAAATAATTTAATGAAAAATATTATAATATATCTGTAAATGATTTTTGAGCATAAACACATTAATTTGTGCTTCATTAACAGTATGTATTAAAATACCGTTACGGCCATAATCTCGATTTTATAATCATAATGATGATGATGACATCGATAATATTGCCGTAACATCATTTGAATATCCTGTTAATGAAACCTAAGATAATGTTTTTATACACAAAAAATAGTAATTTATAGATACATTATAATATTTCTGATTAATTTTTTTCGATTTTAATTCAAACATTTCTAATCTAAAATATAAGTACTTTCTTGACGTACTTAATTTGTAGACAAATCAAAATAAATAAATGGTCTGTGTTACAATAGATAAACTTTATGTAAGTTACCATAAGAGTCATGCTAATAATATCCTTGATGTATTTCTCTCTGTCATTTAAAGAAATTCCGCAATGGGTAATATTTAATTTGCCCTATTTATCAAATAATTAAAATAAATTATAAAAACGCTTCTGAACACACAATAATCACAAACTTTGGATGACTTTTTACTTGATATTTGAAGGAAGAGCGAAAAGATTAATATTTTTAAACCCTTCCCTTTCCTCTTTCAAACAAACAAGCCACCCAACTCCAAAATTAACTCCACGAAGTCAGCCCTCAATTGAGCCATACTGACCGAGTATCCGCCGTATGTTAGTGAAGGTAGTGACAACTTCTGCGGATAGAGGGTACTATAATGTGGTCAGCCGTTAATATTAGTTTTATAGTCCGGAGCCGTTACTTTTTCATTTCAAATATTTCCTTAGTTTTATCTCATTTTAGATAATCTTTGGATTTTGTGTTCGTTTATATTAAAGGGTTTTATTCATTTTCATATATAACACTTACACTTTTATTATCAAAGGAATATAGTTCTTTTTTATCTATTATTTTTGGAATTTCAAGCCCATTTTTTCTAGGCCTCCCACTCTGAAATTTCAAATTTTCAAGGTTTCTGGCTCTATAACTGTCCTACTAGTTTCTAATTTATACTGCACATATTAGGTTATATTTTTGTAGATGCTTATATCTCACCTCCATTTACCAGATATTAATTTTGAATTTTATAATATCTTTCTGATTATCCGGGGTTGTCCCTCTGTGTGGACATATTTATTTTCCCTCCCACACTGATATTATTTCCCATTAACTTTCATGGACCCTTGTTTTGGAACTTTCAGTTTTAAGACTTTTTTGATTATTTACATAAGAAATGTAAATAGTTTCTATTACCAAACATTGTTGTATATCTATTAGTTAGGGAGATTTCTAACATATCTCACGTTTCCTTGACCAAAATTTGTGATTAAAGAGTTCCAGGTTTAAATGATTATTTGGAATGTAATTACTACATGTAAAATTATAATTTTTTCCATACTGATAAATGGCTATTTTATTAGTCTTGTAAATTTTGAGCCCCTCTATTTTCTTGACTATTATTTTGAAATTTCAAGTATTTAGGCTCATCCTAATAACGCTTTACTAGTGGTGACATAACAATAAAGTAAATATTTTACAACATAGCTCTATACACCATTATGCTTATTTTTTAAATACGGTTATGTAACAGTGTCTATTATTTTGTATAGTCTCGTTGAGTAACCATGGTCATCCTCTTTATAATATGGTTTTGTAATGACGTCTATTATTTCATTTATAATCTTTGGGTAACTGTGATGCTTCTTCTTTTTTTTGATGGCAAGGCATAGCCATCAGGATTTAGTAGTTGATTACGAACGTAAATTTGTGAGACCCCTTGTTGCTTACAGTGGGTAAAATGTTGTGGATACCTTTCTTCATAAACTTGTTGAAGGAGAAACAATGATCCTTGAGACGAAGAAAAATGTTGTCCCTATGTGCATCACCCTTGAACAAGAAATTTAATTTATATCGGCTAACATACATAGTATCAGTGAGGAGTTGGGGTCAAGACCACGTCTGTGACTACTGTCATCTTAGTGGGGCTTATCGAAGAGCATCGCACAATCAGTTTAATATCTAGTTTCAATATACCAGGAGGATATCCGTCATATTACACACTTTAAAAAATGACGCCCATATTATCATGCATAAAATGGAGAAGTTTACAAACAGAAGAATATCACGTATCCCAAACAATATGTATAAGTATATCTCATTCAGTCTTAGCTATTTACAATTAATTGACTCGGTCCAGTTTTTAAACACATTTATTGAAAAATTTGTTGAAACTCTGTTATATGTTGTAAAAAATCCATTTAAAATACTGTATGAAATCATCCCTGCTGATAAGTAGATCTTATGCTAAGAAAAGGCGTGTTTTCTTACGACCACATGGTTTGCAACAATAAACTGAAAGATAACAAATCTCTACCAAAATCAGCCTTTTATTATCAAATGAAGAAATAAAACATTTCAGAAAGTGACCACGCTCATGCTAAAATTAAGCGGGAAGGGTTTGAGGTGAATAATATGGAATAGTATCAGAACCTATATGTTCTAAGTGATGTTTTACTTTAATCATAAACTTCAAATACTTTTATTTTGAGTATTATTAACTATACTGTCTACATTTTTGTACAAACCCTGTTATAGCATGGATGGCATTTTTAAAAATTACCAAGGCTGAGTTGGCACTACTAACATACATTGAAATGCAATTAATTAAAACTGGATACGTGATGGGGTGTCTATGACTTAAAATATACATTATGAGTTCATCAACCCTGCTATGAATGATTCCAACCCTGAAAATGAAGTAAAGTACATTACATACTGGAATTGCAATAATTTATATGGGACTGCGATACTCCCAATGTGGGATTTTAGAAGATTGAACCCAGCTTAGATAGAAAATCTTAAGGCAATTTCAGTTGCTGATGATAGCCCTGTCAGCTATATTTTAGAAGTTGACCTATACTACCCAGAATAAATGCATGATGAGCAGAGTGACCATCCACTTGCTCTTGAAAAAACCATAGTTACACAAGAAGTGTTATCGGCATTCTCTAAGTATTTAAAATTCAAGTTGAACTCTCAGGTCAGTGGGAAAGCAGAAAAGTTGGTACCCAACCTAAACAGTAAACAAACTTGCGTGGTGCATTAATGTAACTTAAAAAACATATATTTCTTTGGGTATGAAACTTCAAAAAGTGCATCGCGTCCTCACCTTCAAGCAGAGTGCTTGGTTAAAGTCATAAATGGATTTTAATACCAGCCATAGAACATTTTTGTAAACGGGTTTGAGAAGGACATTTTCAAATTCATGAACAATGCCGTATTCTGTATGTTAATAGAGAATAAACTACCTGATGTAGATGTTCAACTGTTAAACAACGAAGAAAAGTTGAAAAAACTTATTGCTTCCCCAGCATTGATTTCTAATACAAACTTCACGGAAGATTTAGTTGGGTGCACATGAAGGAAATAAACCTGAGTTTTAATAATCCGATCAATCCAAGCTTTACAATTTTAGATACAAACCAGATTATTGTGTACAATTTTCATTATAGTTATGTTAAAAAGAAATATGAACAAAATGCAAAGTTCCTATTCATATACACAGACTCGCTCTATAATGAACTGAAAATAGAGAATTTATGTGTGAATAGGTTTGATAGTATATAGACCGACTATTCAGACTATCAGACTATCCTGAAACACATTTATTACACAGTACGTCCAATAAAAAAAACTGGGATAAATGAAGGATGAGATGAGTGAGGAATGTATTCGAGAATATGTGGAATTTAAACCGAAGTTTTATACTCAATTCAATTAGAAAGTCTAGAGGAGAAAAGGGTGGACAAAGATGTGTTGGAAAAAAAGCACTAAAAATCAAATCAAACTTGTCCGTTGTAGTAAGTGTTTGAACAAGGGGTTCTTAAGATATACCAATAGTTCTATGGTAAAAAGTGAGATACATCAGATGTACAGTAACTGCTTGAATAAACTTGCATGTTCTCCAGGAGATGATATACCTTATATCTTAGATAACGGATATACAAGTAATACGCTTGAATACGGTCAATAAAAAATAAAAGAAATGTATTCACCAATGGAGACTTAAAAAATTTGACTCTTGATGTATTTTACTCGTATGTATGTTAACTCTTGAGTTTACGCATTAACTGCTGTAATAAAGATTCGGATATGTTTTAAATTTTTAGTGTTTGTTAGTATAACAGCCTCATTTATTTAGGTGAAAGAGCATGGCTTTGTAATAATTAAATTTACTGTCAAAATTAGTTTCAGGAGGGAGACGATGTTACTTGATTCCTTGCCGTGTCTCCTGGGAAACGTTTCTTTAAACGACTAAGAAGGTAGCACTTAAAGATGGTATTCTTTTTTCCCTCAAATATATAAGGTTAAACTTATACACTCTTTAAAGATCAAAGAGTGTCCTTTGAAGATAAAATGTGTATGACGATTTATAACGTTGGGCTCAGGGTGGACAACATCCCTACCCGACTGACAGGATAAACTCTTGGAGGATAATAAACAAGCACTGACATGTTTGTAGCTGTAGAGATAGAGTGTAAAGGCCAACAACAATTTTCAACTGGGGAGGAGGGGTGGTAAGCGGAGGTTGAATCATTTTCAGGTAGTTAGTTTGGAAGGCGTCAGGGCACCTGGTCTAGACGCCCATTGGTTGTAAGGTTTGGGAGGGGGCTGGAAGCTCATATATGTAAGGTTAAGGAGGAGACCTTAAGGTTTGCTAAACGCTTATTGTCTATAGGGTTTGCTAGACACTTAATGACTGAAAGATTTGATATACGCTCATTGGCTGTAAGGCTTAGGACGGAGGGAGGATCTGCCATCTTGGATTTACAGGACCTGTCCAGACATGTTCAGACAGATCATGATAGATCATTCAATATTCAAAATGGCTGTTCAAATTCAAAATGACCTCCATGGAAGCCATCTCGTTTGTTCAGAATCACTCTTTCTTCTTTACTATGGTGGGAGAAAGTGAGCCAACTTCGCCCCTTGAAATTAAATAGTCAATGTAGATAAAATTAATGACGGTCATTACGGTAATCAATTAAAATTAATCAATTTTATCACATATATAATAAATAATTGGTTGTGCCTGGTAACTGGGGCAGGAGAAAGTTAGCCTACTCCACAGTGTCGAGGACCATTGCTATTATTATGGGAGGAAGTGATTCTTCTTTGGAGTTAGGAGGGTCAATGTTTAGTTAATCTTAGCGGGGGAAAAAGTGGTCCTGAACTGTCATTTTAACCGCTACTCTACACCCGGCCGAAGGTGTAGATAGGCATGTGTGCATAGTGTGAACAACGCTACAATAATATACCCTATTTTATTAAAATACTGAAATTGACTATTTTTTATATAATTTCCTTTTATTTATCACCTGTATTAAAAAATAAAACTAGCATCATCCATTATATTAATAAATATAAGCTATTAATGGGAGTAATCCAAGAGTCATGTATGTCTACAACCTGTCTACTTAATGCTAATGAAGAGTTTTATCTTAGAATTCTTTTTGATGCATCTATCAGATTTTGTTGTTAAAACATTTGAAGGTATGAATTTTAAAAACTAATCCTTTTATCAGAAGCGAAAATAAATTATGTAAACGAGTTAGAATAAATAGGGTACGTTTCTGTAGGCCTACATTTTTGCACTGCAGATATTTGCAGTTTACACTTTTCTATTTAAAATGTAGACTTAATACTAACACATTTTTTTTATGTTGATAATACATCTATTAATTTTCAGATGCAGGTTAAAATCGTCACGTGATTTAAGGGGACTACCTATGGGAACATAGAAACGCAGAACAGACGTCCAGAAATTCCGTGTTAATTAAGAAGTGGGTTGTAATTTTGAAAGATGGTTCACGCCAAAAAGGAGGCGAAAAGTATCAACATGTTCCTAAAGCATTAAACACCTACACTAAAAGTATTATTTTTAATTGACGAAAGGTTGAAATAAGGCCATTTTAAGTTACATTTGACTCGAAATATCGTGAATATTATATAATGGTTTAAACAAAGATTCAACATTCCTCAAACAAATGGTAATGTTTTAACAGGATCAACACAAAAAATTCAAAGTTTTGAGGAGTGTTTTACTTGTTTTGAAACTTCGGAACTTCAATTCACTTAAGAAGTGCATCAGTATGAGATTATTTCCCTCCAAGTAAATGGTCCCCTTAAGTTGGGATGAATATCTTAACATCAAATAAGCTCATCAACAAATGAAAAGTAATTTTAAGCACTACTTAGACTTGAACCCTAGCCTAAAGAACTTGTAGCAGGTCTAAGGTAGCCCAGCCTTTTGACCTCTCGGGCAATGTATCATAGAAATAATAGAGAAACTAACACAAAAAGACTAATATTATATTTAACAAACCATTATTAATGGCAATTGAATTATTAAGAAAACCAAAGATTAATTAAATCGAATGGATTCATTTAATTAATAATTTATTGATAACCTTCAAAACGTTAATTGTTTAAATTTGGTTCTGTCTCTGATCACATAAAATTTTATGTTTTATATTTTAGGAGCTATGTGTTTAGCCAAATATTGTAAAATTGGTGGTAGTCAACAAAGATAATCATGGCTCTATATTAGCAACTGGACAGTAATCAAACGAGCTAATCATGATACTATATTAGCAAATTGACAGTAATCAACCAAGCTAATAATGGCTCTATATCAGCTACTGGACAGTAATCAAACGAGCTAATCATGATACTATATTAGCAAATTGACAGTAATCAACCAAGCTAATTATGGCTCTATATCAACAACTGGACAGTAATCAAACAAGCTAAACATGGCTCTATATCAGCAACTGGACAGTAATCAAACGAGCTAATCATGATACTATATTAGCAAATTGACAGTAATCAACCAAGCTAATTATGGCTCTATATCAACAACTGGATAGTAATCAACCAAGCTAATTATGACTCTATATCAACAACTGGACAGCAATCAACCAAGATAATCATTCTACTATATCAGCAACTGGACAGTAATCAATCAAGATAATCATTCCACTATATCAGCAACTGGACAGTAATCAATCAAGATAATCATACCTCCATGTAAGTGCTTGGACCGTAATCATTATGGTAATAATTATGGTTCTATGTCAGCAAGTGGGCAGTAATCAACCAGGGCAATCATGGCTCTATATCAACAACTGGACAGTAATAAACCAAGATAATCAGGGTCTATATCAGCAACTATGCAATAATTAACTAAGCTAATCAGGGCTCTATATCAGCAACAGGACAGTAATCAACCAAGGTAATCAGAGATCAATATCAGTAAACGGACCAACCAACGGATCAACCAAGATAATCATAGCTCTGTATTCAACAGTTTTCACTAAGCACTTAGGATACTAGAACGTACGTGCCATGTACTTTCAAGAAACCAGCAATAAAGAATAGGTTGCAAGACAAAGAATAAACAAATGTAGATCGCCAGGGATCTTTACTTGACCTACTCTCAAATATGCCAAGCCCAAGTATCCAGACCTAGCTATCTTAACAATAATAAAGATGAGCATTTGGCAAATGACGTTGAGGGAGTTAGGGTATTGCTTAATATTAATGCAAAACAAATAACATGGAATTAACATAGGCCTCAAGGCAGATTTATTCTCAGGCGATAGAATAAGTCTCAAAAAGAAAAACAATATAATCTTTAGATAGAGCGGACAGTGTACAATATAAGACAGAATCCATAATACATGTCAAGAAGTAATATATATAATAGATACGAGCAATCTAAGTTATGTTTTAAAAGTATGTTTTATTATACCGGATATGTAAAATGTTTAGACTTCCAAAACAAGCTTAATATAATTTATTTAGTGTTAGCTTTCGAACAACTTAGCCCTTGTGGGTAGGGGATAAGCTGTATCCAACTAGCGTTCTAATTTTCATAATATTCGCAATTATCGACCTTGTTTGTATTTGAACTGATAATGTTTTCAAACGATAAATATGTCTAATTTAGTTAAATGCGATTCGATGGCTTTCTTTTAGTATTGTTTGGTAGACTTTATATATATACACACATACAAGTCTAATATTGTTTGGTAGACTTATATATATATATATACGTCATAATAAAACATAACTTGTAAGAGTTTTGCTCGTGTCTAGCGCTACACCTAATGTTAATCAGAAACATGATTATCCTCATCCAATAATCCGTGAGGCCGGATTAACTTAAGCAGGAAAATAACTAAGTACTTTCTACCCAATCAGCTTGGTTAACAATAGTCTCCTAACACTATACAAATATCTAATGTATTCCCCAATAACATTAAATAAAAAAAAATTGATGGTACAAAAATCATTATAAACGCATGGACTTACTTCAACATTACACATTTAGAAACAGAATAAAGTGAACGATAGTGCTCAAAGGTTAAGTAGAATAAGATTGACTTGAGAAAAGATCTACCTAGCTTGGATCAAAAAGGTTTAAGACCATAATATGTCACTACACAAAACAAATACTAATAGAAATTAAATTTAGTTAAAAAATAAATAAATAAATATTCCCAAAAATATCCAGATTTAATCCATACATTATTTTTACTAAATTCAACTGATCCCTAGTTTTAAATAAAAAATATATATATAAAAAAACTTCTAAAAAATAACGATCACTTACATGTTGGTAAGTCCCTAACTCCTATTAGCATCAAAGAGTAAAGTTCCATTCTGGATACTAGCTTATATATTAAAGTTTGAACAGAGGGGAAATTTGGTAGGGAGGTATCACATGACCAATGAAGTCATCAACAGCAAGTCAGAAATGGCTCTCTCAACAACTCCTGTGCAAAATGTCGTGAGGAGGACCATGAGGTGGTAGGGAGACACACGTGATAGCACTTCTCGCTCCTTTCCCCAAGCTTTAGCGCCTGCGCAGCGTCTTGAACTTGAGGATACGTACAAGCGAACAGGGGTCACATGACACTTCGTGACTTCATTCTTGTTTACTTGCCGAACTCGAACGATGACCAGTGTTCTGTGTTGACGTGCGTGGAGTGTCCATTCAAGGCCCTGACTTCCCGGTAAAATTAGGTAAAATTGGGTAAGTGTGTAAAAACCTTTTTTAGGTTGCGGAGGTTGGTGGCAAATATATTTTGTAGTCAAGGTACAATATCAACAACTGGACAGTAATCAACCAAGATAATTATGGTTCTATATCATCAAGTGGACAGTAATCCATCAAGATAATCATGTCTATATCATCAAGTGGACAGTAATCAATCAATATAATCATGTATCTATATCATCAAGTGGACAGTAATCAATCAAAATAATCATGGCTCTATATCATCAAGTGGACAGTAATCAATCAAGATAATCATGGCTCTATACCTGCAACACGATATTAATTGTGTCATGACTGTAGGGCAAGAGTCATGCGTTCATTTACCTAAAAACTAATAAACACTAAATTTAAAAGGAGCGTTAAATCATCTTTATAAACATTAAAATTCTAACACTATAGCTCCATCTACTGTATTAATTCTAGATTATCTCTTGGGTACAACGCAGTTTACAAATTCTAAATTTAATAACTATCCCACCATATCTTACTACCCATCCGAGATATGTCCATTTTAATTAGGTTAATGAGGAAGGATGAAGAAGTAAGAATTTATTATAGATGTGCTCGCATTTGTTAAGAGGGAAAGTGAGAAAATATTTGGTAAATCCATCCTTATACTGGGGTTAGAGTCTCGGTTTAGTATATCACGATTGGTTTTTAAAAATAATTTTCACTCTACCTTTTCCCTTACGTGGATATAATTTCCTACCTTCTACATCATTGGCATAATCTACGGGTAGCAAGATGTTTAGTATCCTGGTAAAGCTCCATAATTCACTTTCCCAAAATTTACTCAATGAAAATGAAAATAAGTTTTCAATTCTGGTTTTTAATTGTAATGAAAGCCACCTCCTGATTGGTAAAATATGATGGCCTCTCAGGTTAGAGAGTACTGGACTAAGGACTCTATCCTAGTGCTTATATTGCCACACTTATGTTAGTGTTAGACGCACCAAATTGGGAGATTTGTTGTGCAATATGTTTAAAAATTGTATTATGTAATCTACAATAGCTATAGCATACAATTATATTGGTGACAAGCTACATCACGAAATAAACTAAAAGTTTGGTCTAAAATGACATCAAGCTTTTAACATAAACACATAAACTTAAATAGGCCTATTAAAATAACTTTTGCTACAACTTCTAAAAATACTAACCCACCTCGGTGACGTAGTTGGTTAACGCGCTAGTTTCGTGTTTAACTAGAATGCCGAGGATGGGGAGGTCGAGGTTTGAATCTCACTCGAGTGAACTTGGGGGTTTTCCTAAATGATTTTTGACTTTCCCACCACGCAAATCCAACCTTCCCAATTCCTAGCCCATTAGCGTAATTATCACTATAGCGTATAGGCCGAACGGGATAAAGACGAAGTGCTAAATAAATAAAATAAAAATACTATAACATTATCTTGATAATTTTCTATTATAATGTATTATAGCATGAAACAAAATGTTCAAAAATCGGGTTTAAGTAAATTACACGTCAAAATTTCCCAAGAAAAGCAAACATACCTCTTAAAAATAATAATGATCACGCTTCATACAGTATATACATTTTAAACCAAAATGTTCAAATATTATCAATTAAGTTCAACGAAACATAAAACGTAAATATTTATCATAGTCTCGAAGTCAAAAACTTTCACTATCACAAAATTTTCTCTTTATATGTAAAAGTAAAAAATACATCAAAATATTGTTTCAATAATTTTTTATTTATTTGTAAATTCTTTAGTAATTAAGGCTATGAGATTCTTTACTGGTTATTTTAAACGGCGTATTCGGAAAGTACTAAGTGCATTAAAAAAACACATACCAAGGTATTATTGACATAACCTAGGCCTATAATATTTTGGTAAGCGTTTTTATTTTGCATATCTTCAACCATTACGACAGAATATTAACGACGATTTCTTAATTTAAAAAAAATTATTAACTCTGGATTAGGGAGAATAACTTCACATTCATTTATGATGAAAGAGAACTATTCTTTGTTAAAATTTCCCCCCTTGCTAAAAGGAGTATACATCTCAAAAGCTAATTATCCCGTATTTAATAAACTTCCTATAAATTAACAAAAGATAATCCATATAATTTTCATAAGCGTCCCTTTTGGACCCGTTTTGAAGACTGCAAAGAAATTTTCTTTAAATATTACTTAACTTGATTTTGAAGGACATTACATATATTTAAATTATAAACATTCACAATTGATTATTATTATTCGCCTAGAATATATAATCTAAATCTTATTCAAACAACGGTTTTGTATATTTTCACTCTTACGTAAATTATCACAATTTGTCTTAATGGATACAACCCATCATAATAATGATATGTATTTAAACCATTGTTTAGTCTCTAAGAGGGTTTCTCTTTTAATGTCCCTATAATATGTGACTATATAATAATTTTATGTTCAGTAAGTTAATTACCCCGGAAAAATACATTAAAATCTAGAATTTCCCTAATGGTTTGAATTTTTATTTATTTAATTTGATAGTCCCAGGTAGTATGTGTACCTGTGCTTCCTCCACTTCTATAGGTCCTATAACACCTGGTGGTCCTAGGGTTGGTGGTTGTGACTACCGACATTACCTGAGCAAAGTAATCCATTTAGATGGCGTAACACACTATTACAAATATAATTTCTGTGTGCCCTTACATCGGTTGACAATAGTTAAGGTTTAGAGTGTGGTTGGTTGTTCACACCATCTTATTTAATTAATTTTATAACTGAAAGGAAGGGGTAAATATTCAATGACCCGGTTACCTCACTTTTGAAAAAAGAAATACATGTCTGTATTAATAATAATAATAGAATTTATAAACATAGTAAATTTAACGTGAATTTTCTAAACACATATTTAGTTATTGATCAATTAAAAAGTTTAATAACATCAGTGAGGGATGGAGAAACGTGGAAAGGGGTACATTGGTCCACCCTTTGCCTTTTGATCACAAATAATTATACTAAACATTTTAAACACGTTAAGTATGACTTAACCTAGAGGCCTAAATAAATGTTGAATTTTAGTCTTCACGACTTAATATTTGAAAGGTAGAAATCTGTACATACTAAAAGTGAACCTAAAACTCTAAATTGGGGAGGAAAAAAAATACAGAAATAATAACATCGATTGATCATGTGCTCCTGCCACAAAGTAAATTTCTGGGTGCACCACTGGATAACATTTCCTGTTCGTGAACTAAGGCTGGCTGTGAACGAAACTGTGCTATTGACCGCAACCCTTCATCCGCATAGAGCTGACTTCTTTTAAAAAACAACGCGCTAAAATAAGAACAAAATAAAAAGTGGCGCTAGGCTGTGGGCCATTTATTTTCAAAATCCACATTACAATCAAGATAGGAAAACTGTGCTGGGTATAATCTTTATTGGAGATGTAACAATCACATATATAATATTGTATGGGAACAAGTGTTAAAACCATTTTGGAAAAATTACCTTCATTACATTCCGCTAGGATTGAAACCCTCCCCCTCTCAATCATCTGTCAACCAGATTAGACTATTCTTGTGTTTAATCCCACTAAACCATTTAGGAGAGAAACATCATACGTACACCCGTCTGGTTTTGAACCTAAATCTCCATCAGCAGCAGTTAGTATATTGTGAGAGTGATGAATTAAACCATGCGGCCGCTAAAGCGAGCATTAGTGTAAAGTTTTATGTAGTTTGGATGGGTAATATGACGAAATTTACAACTATTTTTTTATAGAAATTCTCAGAAATAATATTCACCGCGTCAGGGGTCACATGATCTAAGGAGGAGTATTTAACGCATTAGTGCAATTGACTGGTTTGTCGGTGACGTGGAAGTGGGAGGTACAAATCCCATCTGGGTATATTTAGGGGGTTGCTTATTCAATTGTTTCCTACTCTCCTCCCATGAAAATGTGGGTAAATTTCCTGAAATTCTACCTTCATCATCACAATATTGTAACTAATATTCATGCATACAACCCGGACGGCTAGTAAGATGTGGTGATTTAGAAAAAAAGAATGTGTGTATGCACAAATCCCAACTACATTGATTAATTTGTAATTGATGCGTCAAGTATTGAGTAGTGAAACTAATAACTATTAGATATAGGTGTTCTTTGTCTCTAATGTCTTTTTCAGGTACCTTTTAAATAAACTTAGTCTACTGGCATTTGGGAAAAATTCTAAGGTGTAGGCTTAGATATTGTCCAGAGACTAGCAGGTTTGAGGAAACATTCACTGAATTATATAAATAGCGACAACGGACAAGTGTGGAAACAAACACGGCAATATTGGTCTATTAAAATCTAGTATATTATTCGGGCGGTGGAGGTACGCCAAATCGCTATGAATAAACACATGTTATTAGACGGGTAGTTTGAATTCCATCTTAGTTGAATTTTCTCAGTCCTAACTCCTAACTAGGTGCGAGTAAAAGTGGATTACTATTCGGAGCGCTATCATCCCTTAGCTTGTGAAACCTGAAAAATAGCAATCCATCCCAGGGGTTCACAAACTTTGGACAGTTGTTAACCCATTTCGGGGCCATGGCCTAACCAACGTACGTATTACAGCTCTTAATAAAAAATGAATGAAAGGAAATACATATCTCACTTCCTGCAAAGCACAAGCCATCGCTTCAAATGTTAATAAATATCCAGTGGTAAGTTAAACAAAACCGTGAAAAGGGAAATTACCTTAAAATTGCATCACATTTTTATCAGACTTACGACTATCATACAATATTTTATTATTTGTAAAACTCAGTGGTACGTCCCTGGAGGTACACATACCCCAGTTTGAGAAACAATTTACTAGAGTATAGGCTAGAAGCCCTCAATAGGGTGCTGAGGCACCCTTTGGTGCAGCAATAATCCCCTAGGAGTGCCACGAAAATATGAGGAGTTAATAATTCGAGTCTAACAGAATACACTAGAAAAATATTCTTGATTTAGTTAATATTGATATTGTTCATACAATACATTTTAATCATAAAAGAGTATCTTTATTTTTAATATGTCATCTACTTAATGTTTCCTAACACATAGACATAGGGTTTTCCATACCAGGAGGGCCGTGAAGTATAGGGGACGTATCAAAGGGTGCCACCCTGATATAAAGATAGAGAAACAATTCTCTAGACGTTAAAAAGAGTGTGTATGAAATCATATTGTTGAGAACAAGTACATTAGTTCATGATACACAATGCTGACAGTCACCCATACTCGTAGCCTCATCAGAGCCGTCGCGAGGGACGACTGCCCGGGGCTCCAGGCTCAAAGAGGTGCCGTGCCACTGATGCTGTCTTAAAAAAAATCATATGGTAATATAATAGTTTTTAAACTAGCAAATTGTTCAGAAATATTTAATATTATATCGTTTATCGTTTCAGAACGATTTGTATTGTTATTAGGACTATTATGGCTCATAAAGTCGGTTCCCTTGCTTCCCAACTTCATTCAAAATAGTGGGCGAAACAAATAATTTGCAAATCTTGTTAATATTCTTAAACTTAAAACATAGATATTTGTTTTTCTTTTCACAAAAATGGTAAGGGACTGGATTTATTTAAAAAAATATTCAAGAAGTCCTCAACATTTTAAAGCGATTCAGATATCATATTTTCAATGTTAATTAGGTCCACTGCAGAGTCCAAAGAATAATATTATTTAACTTACACAAAAATCCAATAACAATAATCAAGAAAACTATGGACATGAACATCCGTAACTCATCCCTCTTGTAATTATCTCATTTCAAGGTCATAGGATGTTATAAAGGAGAGAGTACTAATATCATAAGTTCACCCGCGTACAAAATTATGTTTGTGCTGATCCTGTATATCATAAAAAACCTATAATTATGAAAAACCCCGGCTTCGTCCCTCTATAATACGTAGACGACTAAAATTAATTAAAGTGTACCAACAAATTTAATAGCTCTTGCGAGATTATTTCTTATACATTTTAAATATATTATATACATTTGGAGTCTTAAATATAAAACGCGAGCTTTATGAACCAGAACATTAGTTAGATTTACTAAAACTTACTCTTATAGCAATATACAACAGCCAGTTCCCCAACCGTCACTGTATCACTGTAGAGGGAACTAAAGTCTAATTTCACCATGATGATTACTCCAAATTTGGTGGGAAAATAACTCAGAGCCGAGAGTCCAGTAGGCAGACATGCTAACATGGAAATAAATAGTATGGCTACACATTTATATATTTATTTCAACTTGGCATTAGAGATAATAGGATAATATGAATATAAATACAATTAGAGACAATGCCTAAGTATTTCCTCCAAAAACTGTATTTAATTTAACAATAAAACATTATAAATAGTTGAAATACAGTCTAAAATAACACCTATACATGGGAATAGAAGTTTAGACAAGGTGTCATTTAAAACTATATTCAAACGCATACCTGCAAGGGCTTGGTAAGCTAATTTTTCTAAAGGGGTTCCACTAGAAAATGCTTTTATACCTTTTGCTTATGGGTTACATCAAATTCCAAGGGGAGTCCGAATCCCACCACCTTAACCCTTACTATTTATATCGTAAAACATTCCTATGAAACACATTTTAAATAAAATAATAAAGCAATTTTAGAGAAACATTTAATTTTCAAAAAGTAGTTGTTAGTTAACTAACCTAAAGCTAGTTTTTAAAAAAAAGTAATACAGTATTATTTAACAAGTCAAATAAACCCCAAACATATATTTTAAACAAAATTGTTAGAATACATTTTGTTTATTGTCCTGAGACACTGTCCAGTTTTTGATGTTTGAAATTAATTAGAATTTAAAGCACAGCTTTTGTGTTTTTAATTCCAATTATTGTCAAATACCAAAACAATTTATTAAATACATTTTCAGAAAATATCAAATTTTTCAAAAAAACTATTCAATAAACAACCTTATATTAATGGCTAGAATTATAATTTTAAAGATGGCTGAAGGTACTACAACATTTTATTTTTATATATGAAAAACATAGATAGACCTAGTTCAAACAGAATAACGTATTTTGTAAACAAATTATACATTAATAATGTTATATTAAAACTTATACACAAGCGAATATAGTATTGTAAGAGCGGAGTGTTACATACAATACAGTAATAGAGTGAATAAAAACTATGTATAAGGAATCCACCGACTCGAGTTGGATCAATGATAGGATTTCTTAACATTAGAGTGTTTCATAGACGCATTATTCGAGTGTAGATGATTACAAAACCCTTCCCTCACCTTTGACAAGACGTGTATTAATCACAACTTGTGAATGTGTGGAATGCCAGGCCTCTGCCGTGGTTTGGATCTCACGTTAAACTGTAGGTCCTCCATTTCATCTCACAATCACCCTACCATTACACATTAGCGTAAGTGCGTATAACTCGAACGGGTAGTAAGACGTGGTGTTAATAACAACAATAATAGTAATAATAATAATTAGTAGAGGCACAGAAGGAGGGGCTCTCTCTTCTCTTGACAGTCGAGTGGAGCGCTTGTTTTCAGACCGTGGGTACGTGGCTATCTGCGTCTTTGACGTATAGTACGTCAGGTTAACAACGTCTTGATGATCGACTCACAGGTTTTAGTCTCGGTGATGGCACTTGCCTTGTATATACCTTATACGAGGACAAGAAGGACTTGTGTGTGAACCGATGTAGAGGAACGACTACTAGTATCGGTTAAGCGGTTAGGCCAGTATCTAGTTATGGCAAACGAACGGAGTCGAAATCTAACTCTATGACGTGGATCCCTCATCTCTGTTCTTTGAACCCTGTATTGTAGAACATTAAATGTAGCTTTTGTAGGATAAAAACCTCCTTAACAATGTCTGCCAACGTCTCCATCCTTCCACAAGAACCCCGACACAAACCTCGGACAGTTACAAACGGGCTAGACAATAATGTTAATATTAGTAACAATGATATTATTACTACCAGTACCAGTGAACACATGGTTAAGTCTGGTTTGCCAGTGACGGGGACGTCGGGGTTTGAATAACAGTCGAGTNTATCTCACTTCTTTTGGTGTTTCGTAGGGAATAGTTTCTACTGGTGGTTATTTTACTAGCCAGGTGTGTAGCGTATGTCTACGTTTTTTAAAATGGATTTTACATATTTTTATATAAATAACAATTATATTTTATTAGCAATAGGCCACTACTATTTTACCACCGATTCTCCTAACCTTGTGATACTTAGTAGTGCTGTTTAACTGTTGTGTAGCATTTAAAACTATTCATAGTTACAAAATAATATTTTGAGTAAGTAGGTGGGTTCAAAGAATGGGTGAGGGAAGGCCAGTAAACTTACCTCCATAAGCTAAGAACCCCATATTATCTGACAGTTGTTCTTGCGTTTAAGCTTCGCTTTCCTTTTGTTTTTCCTCAAGTAAGATCTTACAGATGACAGACAAAATAAAATGTTTGACTACATTTCTTGGACTAAACTTAGTCGGTTCATTCCAAGAAACGTCCTTAATTTTCCAATACCATATTGAATGTTGGGCGATAAAGGAACTTTAAATGCTAACAGAGCTAATTCTACAACCGGAAGCTTTGAAAGGGGTATTTTAAAGGCGAACATTAACATATCAACTAGTATTTGGTTAATAACATATACAATTAAAAATGTACTGAAAGTAAAAAAACTCTTAGAATTAAGATTTTATATGAATACACGAGTATGGGGCCCCCATTTAAGGGGGTTCAAACAAATACCAGAGAGGATCCAATCCTCCCAGACCCCCAAATTTCATCTTCTTACGTCCTTGCATACACATGAATGACTCAAGTCTGTCCCAAATAATCTTTGTATTGTTTTAAGTTTGTTACAGAGCTTGTTAAAAATAAATATAGCCATGACTAACCTTGCTAAAAAAAGTTTATAACTCTAAAAGAACAGTGCTATCAATATCTTCTTTTTTTCATTACAACCACTAAATTGAAACCACTGTTTAGTAATTTTAAAAAAAAAGCTCCTTGTGTAATCTATGTTAAATATTTTTGGAATTAAGTCCTTAATAATTTACGTAGATTTAATGCCAATATCAAGTATAGTAATAGTTTATAAAGAATATTTCTACAGTATTCTTTATAATAATATTAATAATATTCTAGACACAAAAAATTACATTTATAGCTTTGCTAACAAAATATTTTTCTCTCACTATCTTACAGGTAGAGAAAGTATAGTGGTCGTTAAAAAAAAAATCGAAGTTGAGAGTTTGATGAATGTCGACGTTTCATGACTCCCCCGAATTCGAAAAAGTGTTTTTTGCAATGTCGTCTGTCTGTCGATCTATCTATACATTGGAGCAGAGCCTAAACTATTTTACCAATAGGACTAAAACTTGGTATCTAGGGTTTTAATAGGGTTGCCCCAAGGGGTTTTTGGGATTAGATATCTAACCTTAAAATTAAGGGTAGTTTCCTTAAGGGCGAAAAGAGAAAAAAAATGATTTGATCAAAATCGGCTATAAAGATTTTTATTGATTTTGTTTCTATTCATCAATCAATATTACAAACAAAATGGCTATGGTACTCTCAATTTTTTTGTCAAAATGAGTTTAAGGGTCCCGTACTGATGCGTAAATTCTAATTTGTTATCACATTTCCGTAAATATTTAAGATATGAAATTATTTATCATTGCAAATATGTAGGTGTAGTTAGAATAAAGATTATTATTATTATTATTAGCACCGCGTCTTACTACCCATTCGGGTTATATGCACTTACGCAAATGTGTAATGGTAGGGTGATTATGAGATGAAATGAAGGACCTACAGTTTAACGTGGAATCCGAACCACGGTGGAGACCTAGCATTCCTCACATTCACAAGATGTCTTGTCAGAGGTGAAGGAATGGTTTGGTAATCAGATAAATCTTTGCCAGGACCGAGGATTGAACTCCGGACGCCAGCATAGAAGTGTGACACCTTACCCCTAGACCACCAAGTCACCTACTTAGAATAAAAAGATTTTATTTGAAATATATTTTTATAAAACCAACAGTTTTAAAGCTATATGCAAATATATATATATATTTTAACTTTTTGAAAACTAAAAGTAAAGTATTATGACCATCAAAAAAAATAATCCCTATATGTTGATGGGAGTCAACGTTTAATGACGCCTCGAACCCTAGAAAGTGATTTTTGCAATGCCATCTGTCAGTGTTTCTGTCTAACCCTAAAATTAGTAGTTTAATAAAGGGGGAAAAGAGAAAATATAAATTTTCTTAAAATCAGCTTTAACGATTTTGATTAAAATTCGTATCTAAGCGTTGATTTAAGATTAAAAATAAAATGGTTTTTTTAATCTTCTAATGAAAATAACTTTTAAGATACTTGACAGAAACGGAAATGTCTTTATCTTCGCAACTATTTGGCATACTAAATAACTCATTATTGAAAAATTATTGAGGTACTATTAAAAGTAAAAATCCTTTATTTAAAATAGATTTTTATAAATTTAGTAGTTTTTGAGATATTGGCAAATATATTAACACAATTTTGTGAGCTTTAGTTGTTCAGAAATATTACTTAAATTTTAACGCAACAATTATTCTCTAATGCCATATAATATGTATGTAAGGCTTTCGATAAGTCGATATTTTTTCCACTGTAACCTCACAGGGGAAATGTTTGTTCAGCAGTGATCTATCTCTATCATTTTAAATTAAATAGTCAATATTTACCTTTTTTATTGGTCATAATTTATAAATGAGGAACTTTAATTCCAATGCGACGACCTGAAGGTGTGCAACCCCTAATAAAATCTCGAAAATTTTAACTGGAAGTTGAAATTTTAATACGAAATGCTGGTCCTTGTGGACCCAATTTCGATCTTTTTTTATTGGTACAAATATATAAATGAGGACATTGATTCTTTAAAAATAAAGTTATAAAATTTAAAGCCATGAGTCAAAAAGGTTTTACGTAAGTATAGAGCGATTTGTGCTTGGGTTTATTAGTACAAGTACTAGCAATCTCAAGCGCAAATTGCGCAATACTTACGTAAAAAAATCTTTGATAAAGACTTTGTCCAAGCTGAGTAACAAAACAACAAGGACATAACTTTTAATAGATATTCCAAGGTCACAATAATACATATTTTACAATAATTTATTATACAGGAATATTTTTTTCCATAGGCTGTTTATGAGATACACTAAAGTTCCATTAATTTAATAACAGGTATCCCCCAACCGAAGATGGGTTCCCAAGCCCCAGCCGTTCCGGCTATGCTTCTGGGGGGAGGTGACCTTTTACATTTACACTAACACGTGTTTTAGTTCTAATATCGGTTGCACTGTTTCATGTTGACACATTTCTATTAAAATATTCATTTGTCAATTTTGAACCATAAAATAGTCTTAAAAATACACTTTAGTATAAAATTATAACTGATTCCATATTTTTAATAAAGTTGATGGTTTGTAATTAAAATGATAACTAAGTCAAGTCTGTCAATAAACTTAAGTACTTATATGGATAGTTTTTTTTCGCGATAAGTTACTCTTCATAATAAAAATAAAATACTCCTCCAGGAAAACAAACTCAGGTCCAGCAGTTGAAGATATCAATGCTATTAAGTAGGCTCATGCCACATGTACTTACATGGGATATTGTTTTAAAATCCACGCTTCATTTGACCAAAAAACGAATATTAATTCTTAAGCGTAGCTCATTTACTATTACATTTAAATGGCTTACTTACTGTTGAAAATAAATCTACTTTTTTGGAGAGTTAGTTTTTGCGTCGCCATGTTTGTTAGTACAGTTTGCTACACAGCAGTTCAACACCATTCTTTTTGCCTGAACACAAAATAAATTTGAACACATCATTTTCCCGCATTAACTGAATGCAAACAAACCAGTGCGCGTTGAGCCCGCCCAGTACTTCATAGAGCGCAGCACGCTCCAATTTCGTCACACCACCATTGCACTTGTACGTAATCTCCCCTATTTTATATGGAGGGTCATATATGCCATACGATGAAAAAGAAGACGGTACTATATCCTCCACTGCCATTAGAAGACCAGGAGTGTCCAGCCGACAAACCATACGCTACACAAATAGCAAGGAAAAATACCTTTCCGCTAGCCAATCCTACCAAAAACAGACGATAGAGATCATGTTTCAAATATTCATTGCGAACTGTAATAGAATCCATAAACTTTGGCTAAACACAATCGTATTATGAACATTGAAAAATGACACCTGGGCACAGGAATTGAACCCGGGACCCTTGGGTTAGTACGGCAATGCTCTACCTACTAAGCTATCCAGGAATCATCCCGTGCCCAGGGTCACTCTTCATAAAAGCTTAAATAATAGCTTTTGTTATTTGATTATTAAATATGCAATCCCTTAAAATTATAATAATTAATATATAATAATTAAGCCAACTACCGAGTCGAAGGTGGCTGCGTTATCTAATAGTTCGTGATCTTAATAAAATCACACATTTGCAACCGACGATTTCCACACGTCCATAATAGACTCTGCCTAAAGTAGGAGTAAAGAATGACCCTGGACAAGGGATGATTCCTGGATAACTCACTGGTAAGGGCATTGGCGTACAAAGCCAAGGGTACCGGGTTCGATTCCTGTGTCCAAGTGTCATTTGTAAATTTTCAGAATATTATATCTAGATGGAGTAATCCTCACTAAAAGCATAGATAATAGGTTTGGCTATTTGATTCTTAAATACATTCGTAATCTATTGCTTTGAGACATTTTAGGGCTAATTGGAATTGTATCTATTTCTATCAGCTTTTTACTACCCTTACGGCGTGGATACACTTAATTCAACTAATGAAATGGTGAGAAACAAGATTTAGGTTAAGGAAATGTGACATAATTTGCAAGGAGGGAAAGTAGTAAACTATTGAAGGAAAACTACCCGCCTGAGATTCAAATACGTCACATGCAAGTTATATCAAACGAACTTGACGCCTTAATCCCGCCTGTCCAGTGATATGAGCTACAATTTGTAATCTTTTTGATGAGAGTCTGAATACATTCATTTGTCTACCTTAGAAACACATTTATTTTTAAAATCAAAATATTTAAAGAACTTTTGAGTTCATGAAACTGACTTTTTCCTCACACTGTTTATTTTAACAAAATTAAAGAAGCTTTAAGTATTAAAAAGGTTCATGAAAATATAGGTTTGGTTAACATCAACAGAGACCATACACATGTGTCAGCATAAATTAATAACGTGTGACTTGTTTAGTTCTCTGATCTTTTACCTGGAACTAAATGAACTTGATAAATTATTTAAAAATTAAAAGTAGTTTTATGTGGAAACAACCAAATTCTTTTTTTACTTCGGCTTAGACTGGCTTTTAATTTAAAATTGACCTTAGCACACCCCTAGTTTGGTAATAAAATAAGATAATACATCAAATGTTAATACTAGATTAGTTTGATGTGAAATATCTGATACTGTAACTTATTTTAAAATTTTTATTCAAAATTTATTTGAATAGTATTTGTGGGGAAAAAAATTTCCAAAATAATATAAAATTCCAAAATAAAGATATTAAAAAAATAGTTTAATAGTGCCACTGGAGCATACGAGTCTATTCCATATGAGAAGTAAGGACTAGACTATAGTAGCTTGTGTAAGATGTGATGACCAGAGTATAGTATCTTATGTGAGATGTGGTGACCGGAGTATAATATCTTGTGTGAGATGTGATGACCGGAGTATAGTATCTTGTGTAAGATGTGATGACCGGAGTATAGATGTGATGACCGGAGTATATTATCTTGTGTAAGATGTGATGACCGGAGTATAGTATCGTGTGTAAGATGTGATGACCGGAGTATAGTATCGTGTGTAAGATGTGAGGACAGGAATATAGTATCGTGTGTAAGATGTGATGACATGGAGTATAGTATCGTGTGTAAGATGTGATGACCGGAGTATAATATCTTGTGTAAGATGTGAGGACAGGAATATAGTAGTTGTGTAAGATGTGATGACTGGAGTATAATATCTTGTGTGAGATGTGATGACCGGAGTATAGTATCGTGTGTAAGATGTGATGACCAGAGTATAGTATCTTATGTAAGATGTGGTGACCGGAGTATAATATCTTGTGTGAGATGTGATGACCGAGAGTATAGTATCTTGTGTAAGATGTGATGACCAGAGTATAGTATCTTATGTAAGATGTGGTGACTGGAGTATAATATCTTGTGTGAGATGTGATGACCGGAGTATAGTATCTTGTGTAAGATGTGATGACCGGAGTATAGTATCTTGTGTAAGATGGGATGACCGGAGTATAGTATCTTGTGTAAGATGTGATGACCGGAGTATAGTATATTGTGTAAGATGTGGTGACCAGAGTATAATATCTTGTGTGAGATGTAATGACCGGAGTATAGTAACGTGTGTAAGATGTGATGACCGGAGTATAGTACCTTGTGTAAGATGTGAGGACAGGAATATAGTAGTTGTGTAAGATGTGATGACCGGAGTATAGTATCTTGTGTAAGATGTGATGACTGGATTATAGTATCTTGTGTAAGATGTGAGGACTGGAGTATAGTATCTTGTGTAAGATGTGATGACTGGAGTATAGTACCTTATGTGAGATGTGAGGACAGGAATATAGTAGTTGTGTAAGATGTGATGACCGGAGTATAGTATCTTGTGTAAGTTGTGAGGACCGGAGTATAATATCTCGGTCACACAGTGATCACAGTAGTTTAGGACTGTTGTCATGAAGGCGATGAAGGCGGGCAGACTGTAAGGCGGTCGCCAGTAGCAACTGCCGAACAGAGATTATACAGTACCCGAAAACACGCGAATCTGCTCGACCCCTTCTAGCCTTTCCTTTTCATACCGGTGGTGAATCGATACTGCGTTTTAGTTGGTGTTAGGGGCTCCCTGGTCTTTCTACAAGTCATGCAGGCATGGGAGGGAGGGCAGAGTAAATAATGCCAGGGCTCTTTCATGGCTGGCCATTGTTGGGCTCATTATCGTGGTTTCTTAAACACAAGTGCAGGTTGGGTACAGGTTAATACGAGAGTACAAATGTTTGAACAATAATTATCACTATCGCTTTTAGACGCAAGTATATATATTAAGCTGTCATTATATCAAATTAATTATAAATGTGATATATAGTAAATATAACATAATTTACCTTTCTAAAAGCCTTTGCTTAGTTTTATATATTTTAAGTTGATTTAACCAATTTGTTATTTACGTAAGTCTGTGTGATTACAAGATTTTAATTTTTGAATTGAGTCTGAAATTAATACTTAAAAATTATAATGGCATGAATCAAATCCAAAACGAAACATCTATATTTAAATGTTATCAAATCCATTTTAATTATTTAACTAAATCGCACGTTTAGATTTGAAATATTACGATAATCTCATTTTTAATTCATAAAGTCAAATACGAGTAACTTATATGCCTATACTAACTTCTTTAATAAATTATATTATTAAAATGTTTGAATTTTATATTAGAATTACGGATTAATTTAATCGAATACAAATTTTGAATCTATTTAATTGTAAATATGTTACACATATTTGAAATAATAATATTTGGAATTTCGAATCGGATACAAACCCTAACTAAATTCAAGATTATGACTAAAAATTTCGAAGCTTCACAATGGCTTGAATCTAAAAAGCTGCTAGCTGCAATATAACTTATTTAAGTTACTCAAATGTTCACCTAAAATTTAAATGATTCTATTAAGCGGATGTAATTGCTTATTAAAATTGCAAAACGCTATAAAGAACGTATGTTCACTGACCTAATTGGACTGTTGAGTTCGTCCAGCCCATGGCTACATAGCTGTCAAGTTTTACTAGGGTTGAAACCAAATAAGTACAATTAAAGGTTTGTGTATATTTATCTTTATTTTGGAAGAAAATAAGTTTTTGTCTTAATTTTATATTATTAAATTGCCAACATACATGCCTATTTATTCTACCAAATTGTTTGGTGGATCTTGTTCATATATAAAACCTTATTTCATAAATTATGAATATACCTTTTGTAATTTTGAAATTACATAAAACAAGATGTTGATGGATGTATGTGGATTATTGCAAATAATTAGGCAGTATCTAAGGAGGAAAAGATGACAATATATAAAAGTATGTTAACGGCAGCATTGTTTTATGAATGTGAAGCGTGAGTTTGTCAGGAGAAACACAAACGCAAGATGGTGCTTGGAAAGAGATATTTAAGAAATGTATGTGGAAAAACTCGCATGGACAGAGCCAGTAATTAATGGATCCTGAAGGAGTGTGGTTTGAAAGGGAATACAATAGGTCAGTAAGAAATAAGAATCTTACATTGGTTTGAGCTTGTTGAGAGGATGTTTGGGGATTGAGGGACGAAACAAATAATATGAAGGTAAAGTGGCTGAATTAAAAGAAGTGGTAGGCCATGTAAGAAGTGGACATATACTATAGACGAATGTGTGAAAAAGAGAAACATCAAGAGTTTTAATAATATAAGAATACAAGGCAAAAATGAAGGAAGCAATGAGAGCAGTAGAGGAGGAGAGAAGAAGTTTGATGGAGATGTGAACGAAAATGATGAAGGATAGTGAGGGTAGTAATAAAAATGATCAAAAGAAGAATTGGAATGGTAGGCAATAATGTGAATGTGGTGGTGGAGAAGGACCACGAAGGAGGAGGCAATCACTAAGAATGAGTGAAATGATGAATTGAGCACTAGGCAGGAAAGTGTGAGGGAACTATCCTGGAGAGAAGTAGAAGTGACAATGAAAAGTATGAATGTTGGAAAGGCACCATAAGGGGATGAAGTACTGTAAGTGTGGACATGCTGAGAGCAGCAGGACAAGGAGTATTATTGGGAAGATATAAAGTGATACGAGCTATATGGAACATGGAAAGGTCCCAGAAGACTGGAAGAGGGGAAAAATAGTTCCCATCTTCAAGAAAGAAGACAGTGTGTACTGTGGGAACTATAAGTGAGTCACCTTGATCAACCAATGTTCCAAGGTTTATGGAAGAATATTGGAGAAAATAATTGAGGAAAAATAGGAGGATTATTGAAAGAGGAGTAATATGTCTTTAGGCCAGGAAGGTCGACAGTGGATATTACTTTTTTCTGGGAGATAGCTGCAAGAACAACACTATGAGTACGGAAAATGCCTGCTTATGGATGTTGAAAAAACCTATGACAGTGTGTGTATAAGAATAATATGGGAAGCACTGGAAATGAAAGGAGTGCAGGATGGGACGGTAAACAAGGTAGTGCACGCTCACCACTACTGTTCATTATAATTATGGACAAGATAATGGAGAAAATGGAAGAAAGAATTGGGGAAGGTAAGATCAAAGCAATGGTGTTTGCAGATTACCTTATGGTGTGGGGTAGTGAGGAGAGAGAAGTGGACTTTTGGTAAGAAGTAGTGGAGTGGTATGGAATGAGGCTTAATGTAAGGAAGAAGTATAGGCATACAACTGGCCTGACAGTGAGAAGAGAGCGATTGAAGATAGTAACAAGTTTTAAGTGTCTGGGGAGTATTGTAGAGGAGAGTGGAAGGAACAGGAGATAAATAAGTTAGAGAGTAAGGAAAGTGGAGGACTTTTTCATAAGTGTGAGAAGCCTGATTTGGAGCAGAGACATGCCATCCAAGTGCAAGGGAGTGATATAAAATACCTAATAACTACCAATATTGACGTACGTCGCAAAAACGTGGATAGTGAAGGAACAGGATAAAAGCAGAATGCAAACAAATGAAGTGAGATTTATGGGAAGCAAGATTAGCGTGAAAAAAATTGAAAGGATGAGAAATGAGAGAGTAAGGGGAATAGTTAAAGGAAGAGCAAGTTCAGGACAGGATAAAGAAGGAACGATTAAGGTGGTATGGCTATGTGAGAAGAATGGAGAGGGAAAGGATGCCCAGGAGGATATTTGATATGGAGGTGGGGCTAGGAGGCTGAAAGAAAGACCAGAGAGAGAAGGCTGAAGGTAGTAAGGAGGAGGGTGGGGGAGAGAGAAGAAAACTGGATCAAGGTGGAAGGAGAATGGTTGTGGGAGGGAAGGAGAGGGTGGAGAGTCTTATGCTCCAAACAGACCCAGCCAGTGGCTAGAAGCTATTCTTGATAAATATGATGAAGAAATAGCATGCATAGCTTGGTGTATGAACGTTGTTGAAGCGAAGGGTGTACGCAAGGATAGAGAAATGTGGAGAAATTTAGTGAGGATGGACAAGTATGGAGTTTTTTAGCTATATGCACATTTTCTTGCCTACCTCGTAAGTGAATGGTGTGATTAAGTATGTATGATTGTATTTTATTGTTTTAGAAACGCAATTAAAAATAATCAGTTATCAAAAATGTGGCTGTATAGCATTCTTGGGAGTTTTTATACACAAATTACATACATATTACTCAACCCATATCAATGGACACTTAATCTAAACCTTATTATCTTTTAGTTTGGATTGATATGTTGGTGACGGGGAGGTCGGGTTTTTTAAATCCCGGACAGGTGTTATCAGGGTGTATTTTCCAAAATGGTTAACTTCAAGCAAATGCAGGTACATTTTAACTAAACTAATTAGTTCATATTAATACCTCAGTTGTGCTAACTTAGAAAGCAGGAAATTGTATTAGGAGTCGGTACAATAAATGCACTAATAATGTCGACATTATTTTATATAGTTTAATATTATATTTAATTTTTGTGTACAATTTTCATAAGTGATTATTGGGACTGAATAAAAGGTCTGACGGCCCTCAGTTCAATCCCCATTTCGTAAAGAGTTTGTATTATTATTATTAGCACTGGCGTATTATTAGAATTGGTTACAAGGGGTTAAGTGAATCTGTCGACCAGCTCTTTTACTCAAATTTCAACCTCACATACTCATGGTGCACCCTGATTTCAACCGACGAGGATCGGATGACCGAATGAGTTTTCGGATAGTGAAACTCCCTCTACCATAACAATACCTCATTGGAGGGTGGAGGAGCAGGTGGAGGCTAGGGCACTCTCATTCCCTTGGGGTGGTAAACTAGAGACATAATAGTGGTCAATGCCGTAGAATGTAGAAAGGGCAACGGCGGACCGGGCGTAGAAGAGACTAGTTACAGCTCTAACGGTCGGGAAGATCGATGAAGACTGCAACAGTCTCGGAATCTTCGGTCGTCGTAGTCTTTATGCCACTGGGCATAGGTTCTGAGTCTGCCAAGGCTCGTATGTGTATTGATGTGCAGCAACATTCACACGTTAAGAGATATCACGCACATACGTCTGTCAAAGGACCATCTTAAACTATCAAGACCTTTGTTTATTGTCGAGTAATGAAGGTGACAAGACTGTGTAGTCTAAGAGCTCCTAGTACCAAACCGGCACGTAGGTGACGAATGTGTGATCACCGTCTTGCTTGAGGGCAGGATGTAGAGCAATCCGTGTGTTACGTTCGTTACTCAGCAAACCTATTTAGAACCCACCCTGCTAACCCTGCTCCCCCCTGCCTCATGGAAACAACTTTCTCCCCTTCAAATGGATTTTACCCCATCTAGGGGAGTTTACATACCCTTTGATATGCTCGAATATAAAACGTCAAGTTGGCCTTACATCAAACTCAAAATACCAAATCCAATTTTCAAATATTTGCCGGGTAAGTATGGACCATTTTAAATAATTTTTAGAGGCATCAAATTTTCAAAGATTTTTTGGGAGATGACAAACCCAAACCACTCCTAGGTCAGGGGTCCTTACAATGAGGTCCATGGACCCCTAAGGGGTCCGTGGATGGGCTTCAGGGGGTCCGTGAATTGAAGACAAAAAATTAAAAATTGTGTATCAAAGCTGGGATTCAATTACAAAGTTTACTTTTTCTTCAACGGATGACCTGGTGGTCTAAGGGTAAGTTGTCAGACTTCTGTAATGGGGGTTTGGGGTTCAATCCTCGGTCCCGACACAGATTTAAATGATTGCCAGACCTTTCTTTCACCTCTAACAAGACGTGTATTAATCACAACTGGTGAATGTGTTAAATACCAGGCCTCCACCAAGGTTAGGGTCCCACGTTAAGCTGTAGGTCCTCCATTTCATCTCACAATCACCCTACCGTTACACACTAGCGTAAGTGCGTATAACCCGAACGGGTAGTAAGACACATTGTTTATAATAATAATAATAATAATAATAATAATAATAATTCTTCAACAGGCAGGGTATTGAACACGCACGCTGCACTGCTGAAGACTGCTCCACAATTTTCAAACTCTTATTCAAACAAAGCAACAACACCCTTTTCATTAACTCTTTACGTTAGAACAGTTACTAAACCTGACTGAAATTACACAATTTGAATTTATTTCACTTTTCTTCATGAAGAACCCATTAATTTTTGCATGGAAAGGAAAAGCGAGTAACATAATTCGTTATAAAGATGGTTTTTATATTATGCCCATGTGGATGTAATAAATTTATACTGCAATAAACTAAACTAAAAAATTGTGCTAGAGCTACGTAAACAATTTTTCGGCTTCCAGTATTTTTTTTTTAATTTTTGGCTAAAATATTAAAAACAAAATCCGGCTAAAAAAATTAAAATTTTATCAGCGGTTGTACATCATATGACTTCCGGTTAAAACTTTTGAAATTTCATTGGCAATTGAATATCTTCAGGTCATCGAATTGTTATTAAAGACCTCACAAATTAATTTTGACCAATAAAAAGGTCAATATTGGCTCAATAAGGATCAACCCTTTCATACTAAAGAGAAAAGAGAAAAAATAAAATAATAAAAATTTTACCTTCCGGTTTAAAATTGTGAAATTTTACTAGTGGTTGCACATCTTCAGGTTACCGCATTGTAATTAAATATTTTATTTGTAAATTTTTACCAATAAAAAAAGGTTGATATTGGATTTTACCAATATTGGATTTACAAGGTTAGACACTTTTGTATTAGAGGGATGTATTAAGTAAGCAAAATTTCCTGAGTGTGTATTTACGTCCATTTTTATGGGAAGAAGGTTCATGGCCTTTGTCAGATTCTCATTGAGGTCCATGACCCAAAAAATATTAAGAATCAATGTTCTAGGGGCATTTAAAAAAAAATTATGGGGAGGACCAGTCCAAATATATTCTAGGGACATAAAATATTCTAACATTTGCTGGTATAAAGTCCCCGGACCCCTCTTTGGCCCTCCAAGCCTTTCAAAATGTTATTTTATTTAAATTACCCCATCCCCTCTACACAAATATGACTCCACCACCGGGATGTAAACCAGTAGCGTATAATTGATGGCATAATTGATAGGATAATAATAATAATAATAATATTTAGCACCGCGTCTCACTACCCGTTCGGGTTATACGCTTAAGTACTAATTACTCTAATGGATTAGGAATAAATTAGAGAAAGTGAACCCGCATTTGCGTGGAGGGAGAGTGGAAAACCATTTCCACCCCCAGTCCACCCGACCGATATTCGAACCTCGATCTCCCCGTCCTCAGCGGACGAGCTCAACACGACAAGCGCGTTAGCCAACTACGAATTTATAGGAGATGTACCCAAATTTGTGAGAAGGGAAATTGGAATCCATTTATTAATTTATAAGCAATCTCACCTTTAGTACACCCGCTTGGAATTGGAACCCTGACTTCTCTGTCATGGTCAAAACAATTTAATATAGCTAGACGATCAGGTCACGTGTCCACCAATGCATTGTGAACCCTGTATTAAAGCGGTCACATGGTCCAAGGCGTCACTTTATCAATATACTAGATTTATTATGACGGGAGATCGGGGTTTGAATACCAGTCGGGTGTACTGATAGTGGTTTTTCCTAAATGATTTTTCACTCTCACTCCAATTCTTCTAAGCTCAATATTCTTCATTCCTAACACATTAGGATAATTAATACAAATGCGCATGTATCTCCCATAATAAAAATATTAGTATAGGCGGTGCTAAAATATATTATCATGTGTATTTATAGCTTTTTAAATTATATAATTAAAAAAACACATTTAATTATGCTACAAATAAACACTATTAAATTATTATATATTTTTTGCTATAGACATACTTACTCATTATTTTGTCAGGTCCAAGGATCGATTCAAGACGTGGCAGGAATAGTTTGCGAAACATGGGTTTTCCTGTTCAGAGTGATGAATTGTGGGCTGGGTGCTGTGTGTTCTAGATTTAGGTTAGCTTATAAGTCGTGTGCTGATATAATCAGTTGGTTAAAAAGTGCACGCTTAGTACTGTAACGATTATATTATACTAAACATCCCTTTTTACTTATTAATAGAGACAATCATATCCGATCTAATACGATAATATTAAAAATTAATTTAATGAACATCCTTCTGTCTCTCTCTGTTGGCCACACAGTTGAAATCTTCTCAAAGGACAAGGGGGAAGGGACGAGGGATGGCTGAATTCCACTACTCGAACATTCTAGAAGACAAATTTTCGAAAACAACCCTGTTGGCAAGCGGATGTGATGACACTCGCGTGACAGTCGACGAGCAGCCAGGAGAAAAAAAATATTTGTTTACTAATCACTAGGAGACAGATTTATAGGCACTACATTTTTTAAAAAAGGCAGGCAAATAGGCACTAAAAATTTCAAAAATAGGCACATAAATAGGCATTAAAAAGTAAAAAAGGCAGTAAATAAGCATTAAAAAGAAAAAATAGGCACATAAATAGTCATAGTAATGCAAAAAAAGCACCAAAACTCAATTTTTTTACTATTCATTCTTCAAATCCAGCATACACTTTCCATAAACACAAATTGATTACTATTATAGTTAATTACCAAATACTTCTCAAGATTATCAAGTGTAAATTTTGTTCTGTTTTCTGACAAAGTGTTTTTTATAGTGTAAGAAACTTCTCTCGACTTCACATGAAGTCATCGGGCAAAACATCAGACAAGCTATTTCAGCTGGGATAAGCTTGACTTCTGGGAGTGATGTAGTTTGTCCTTCCAAGATGTCCGCAATACTTGCCATCAATTTCCACCCAGGGTGTCGCAGCAATACTCTGTTAAATTGGTTGACGATGACTGTGCCAACCGAGACAGAAGCCTGATTCAGGTTTTCTTCTATTTCCCGCATTATCATCACAGCTTTCATAAGAGGCAAATCCCTCGCCTCTAAAACTGTGATTGCTCCAGGAAGATTTCCAAAATTGCTTTTTACTTATGCCAGTGGTTTCATCAACAGAAGACCAGAAGTATGATTCTCGAATATCTTCTCGGATCTTCTCAACTGTCTTAAATTAAATAAAAAGAATATTACTTGCAAATAGTTTAAATCAATACAATTTAGCTAATATTTTTAATGTCAGAAATAAAACCTGCTATTGTAAAAACTTACGGATAAATAGGTTGAATGAAAGTAGGGTTTCCTCAGAGTTGATTCATCTGGTATCTTCATGTTGGTATATTTGTTGAGAAAAGCATTGAAATCTGTATTCTCCAGCTTCTTCCAAGGAATATTTGCTGCTACCATCGCAGATCATAAGTTAGCAGAAAATTGCTCTTGGGTTTTATCTGCATCGTTAACTTTAGGAAAAAAATTGTTTTGATCCTGTTTTATTTCTGCAATTTTTCATATGTATTGCAGTACTTTTGTGTTATTATAGGTGATACTTCTTCTCACATTTTACCTAAATATCCTATGTGGAAATCTTCATCTAATAATATATGTGAGTTCTACAAATTAACAAAGCATCACCTAACAAGATAATTAAGATTTTTTTTGGTAAAATAGTCATGCTACGCTTTAATATATATTTACACTTTGTCGTTGAAATCCTTCAATAATAAATGAAACCTAGTTTGAACGATAGCAAATAATCATGGTCTAATTTTAAACTGTAGCAAAAATATATAATAAAAACCTTGACTTTCAAAATTAATAATTTTCTTTTCCCTTTTGAAAAGGTAACTTACCTTCTTGGAACATGCCTGACAGAAAATTATTTTGCCATCCATTGTGAAATTCCTATAACCACCAATTTAGTATTTGAATAGCACACTTTTACACAATTTCTCTTTGGACATTTTCTACTAACTTAGTTCAATAATTTACACTGAGTCCAATACAAAGACATATTAATGAACAGATATGCACATCTAACAACAGCGTAATATATACAACTACTGAATGAACTGACAAATCTTTGTCGGCAGTCTGGCCAGTTTGGACCTATCAAACCGCTGGACACATGGGCCTTTCTTTCCTATCATGAGTATCCACGTGGACTGACCTAAGGAGTGTAGGAAGGGGGGGGGGGGGAAAGTATTTAGAAAAAAAAAAGGCCGTCNAAAAAGAGGGTGTGAGTAAGAGAGAAATATAAAAAAAGGCACTTAAAGGCTCCCATTTGTAAAATAGGCACTAAACACAGAAATAGGCATTTATAGGCACTATAAAAGTCATCACACTATCTTCGCAATCATCGAAAATAAACTTATACCTCAAAAGTCTACTTTTCAGAGCATAGGAATAAAAAAAGGCATTTAGGGCAAAATCCGCCCCCTAGAGTAATCACCGAATTTGAAACAGGACCGTAACTATTCCACGCTGGTCACTAGATTATATCAATCTTGGTCCAATCCCATTTGAATCCTCCCAGTTCCCTAAGAAGGGAAAGAGCAACGCGTGTGACATCGGATCACATATTCACCCTGTTCAGTACAGCGATAACGCTGAATAAACACTTCATTAAAACAGAAGTGATTTCAATTATAGCCTAGTAATACATCACATCAATCTAATCAGTATATTATCAACACGCAAGAGTGCTGACAACATTCCATAATTAGCTATCCTCGCATTTAGTGAGTCCAGCTCACTACAAATGTGTCACCCTCCGCGGGCGATAATTACAATAATAAATTGTTTGTTATTATTTCTATCTCTACGTTTAACACAAAAGTCATTAATGGCTTAATGTATGTGTTGTGAATAAAGGAGGTAGCTTTGAGGAAATTCACCGTGTCATAATGAAAGAGGAGATAGAAACACACCTATAAAAACCTCAGTGAATCCTGCTGCGATTCAACTTTGACCCGTTTGTTAAAGGAAATTTAGTGTAACGAGACATCTCTAACGTCTTGGTCCAGCAGTCTTCAAATATTTAGAAGTTTCTTGAATATCATTTATATTTTAATCTCTCGGACCAAATAAATAAATGGTACGGAACTCCGCACGGACTTTCTCGCTCTATTGTTTGAAAATGGAGATATCTACTCAATACCCGTAATATATGTGAAACTAAACAATATACACTAGCAAACCCAATAATAAATTGCACTATACTTATGTAAAACTTTTTTTTGGAGTCCCAGTTTTAAATTTTATAATTTTGTTTCTAAAGAATTAATGTCCTCATTTGTATGTTTGGACCGATAAAAAAAATCAATGTTGGGTCCACAAGGGTCAACACTTCATATTAAAAAAATTTTTCTTCATGCCATCGCATTGCTATTAAATTCCTCATTTATAAATTTTGACCAATAAAAAATGCAAATATTGACTATTGAGTCTATAATGGATATAGATCATTGTTGTACAAACATTTCTCCTAAGAGGTTCAAAGAAAAACAACATAAGCTTTTAGAGACTTACTTATATTTAATTACTCCAAGGTATTGGGGATTATTGTGTTGACTTAAGTAGTATCTACAACTAAAGCTCACAAAATCGTATTAATATATTTGCCAATATCTCAGAAACTGCTGGATTTATAAAAATATATTTCATATAAAAGTTTTTAATTTTTAATAGTACTACAATTTTGTAATGATATGTTATTTAGTATCTCAAATAGTTGCGGAGATACGGATGATTTTATTTATGTAAAGTACCCTAAAATTCATTTAAATGGTCAAATAAAGACAGCTAGTTTATTTATAATCTTAATCAACACCCATATACGAATTTTAATCAAAATCGTTATAGCCGATTTTGAGAAAATCGATTTTTTCTCTTTTCGCCCTTTCTTAAACTAATATTAATTTTAAGTTTAAGTAGACACACAGCCAGACGTCATTGCAAAGACCACTTTTAGGGTTTTGGGGGGTCTTGAGACGTCGACATCCATCAACATTTCAGGTTAAATTTTCTTTTGCGGTCGAAATACTCGTACTTTTACCTTTTGTGTTCGAAAAGTTAAAAAAGATACATTTATTTACGTAAAGCTTGAAAGTTATTGTTTTTTTTAAAAATATGCTTCACATAAAATATTTGTATTATAAAGAGACCTACATATTTATACCGATAAATAATTTCATATCTCAAATAGTTCAGGAGATATTATAAATTATATAATAATTATATAATTTACGCTTCAGACCAAAGCCCTTAAAGTCAGTTTGCAGAAATATTGAGAGAAACCATTTTGTTTGGAATATTTATAAATGTTTAGAAATGAAATTTAATCAAATTTAATCAAAATCGTTATAGTCGATTTTGAGAAAAGCGACTTTTTCTCTTTATACCCTTTGGTAAACTACCCTTAATTTTAAGGTTAGATATCCAATTCCAAAACCCCTCGGGGCAACCCTATGAAAACTCTAGATACCAAGTTTTAGCCCGATCGGTAAGATATTTTAGGCTCTAGTTGGAGGTATAGACAGTCGGAAAGTCAAAAAACACTTTTTTGGTTTCGGGGGGGTCATGAAACGTCAAGATTCATCACAATCTTGAGTTAGATTTTTTGGCGATCACAATACTTTCTCTTCCTGTAAGATAGCGAGAAAGTAAAAATATATATAATTAGAGATCCAAATGGTGTTCTACTCTCTCCCGATACCTCGATATCGTAAAAAAAATAATTAACTCAAGATTTTAATAAATGTCGACGTTTTGTAACCGCCTGAAACAAAAAAAAGTTGTTTTCGCAATGCCGTTTGTCTGTCTGTACCGCGGGCTAGAGCCGGAACTATTTTACAGATTGGGCTAAAACTTGGTTTCTGGGGTTTTCATACGGTCCCCCCAAGTTGTTTTGGAATGAGATATACAACCCTAAATTTAATGTTAGTTTACTTATGGGCAAAAAGAGAAAAAAATTGATTTTCTCGACATACACTATAACAATTTTGATTAAATTTTATATATAGACTGTTTATTATTATAAACAAGATGGTGGTTCCAATTTTATTATGAAAATGATTTTGAGGATACCTTAGATGGAGGACATTTTCCTATTTTCATCATTTCTCCGCAATTATTTAAGATATGAAGTAACTAACGTATCATAGTAAAGTTGTGGTACTATTAAAAATTAAAATCTTTTATTTGAAACATATTTTTATAAAATAGATCATTTCTGAGATATAAATACTTTTTAATTCAGGTCTTTGGAAATAAATTTGATTCTTATGCTCTTTGGTGGACAAAGCTTTATCTTTTATCAATTTACATCAGCGTTCCTAGTTCCTAATGCCATAGAGTAGGCAAGTAACTGTTCATTATTTCATTTATTCCATTGTTATTTGAGAGATCTCTCAACAGTTAATATTATTAAATAATAAAATAGATAACATGTCACAGGATATTTGTTAGATGAGACGATATGGCTTATTCTAGTACACAAAGTAAATGGTTACAAGTTCGATTCCCATGTACTGATTGTCAATATTCATTAAATTGATTGTAATTTGAAACTATAACATTTGTATACAATACAAATATACTTAATTGTTATTCAATTACACTTGTTACAGTAGAGACAGTTATAATAGGTTGAAAATAAATTATTTACATACACTATTAGTTATATAAGTGTAACATATTTGGTTTACCATGGGATAAGCTGGATCCACCTGTATTCTCTATCCATAACGTATACAACAGATAGAACAGGTTTTTTTTAAGTTCTGTATTTATTTGAACATTTTAAGCAAACATTTGGGCCAGCGGCTCGTAATTCGGAAACAAATTTTTTGTAGACTATTCACCAATGGCGTTTGTTTATTTTATTAAAGTATCGAGTAAGTAAACTAAATGGTAAGTTTTAACATATATTGATCTCTGTAATATTTAAAATATTAAATGCTCTAAAACTTGTTTAACTTATTAAGGTTCAACTACGTTTTCCTCACTGATAATATTCAATATTTTCTCTCAAATGGACTAAAAACCAAGGGTTCTGAATTAATTTTTCCACCTAAACTTTTTTTTTTTGCCGAAAACAAAACAGAATATTAATTTACTATTTACGGAAACTACTGATAAGGATCATATTGAGCCATAACACAATTCTCAATGTTCGCTCGATTGTTATTAATCAGTGTCGATAACTTGTAAACACGACCTTGACTGCTAGCTAAATATTATTCTAGTTCCACTCTACATCAATAGGTTACACAATATACCAGCAAGGTATTGTTAATCATGCTATTTAAATGCTTTAGTCTTTATTTTGTTTTAGACAATTTTTTCCCAGTTGAAAAAAAATTAATACAAATATTCTTGAACATACTTACGTTTAGTTTAAAAAATTATGTTTTAATTGAGACCACGAAATAAAATTATTAATTTAAAAACTTTAAATAAAGATAGTTACAAATATCACTACAAACACTAGAGATTTAAAAGGGTTCCACAATTACACTCGCAATATATACCACCCCAAACAACACTAATAGTATAGCCCGAACGGGCAGTAAGACGTATTGCTAAAAAAAACACGAACTAAAAAATCGTACTTCAAAGGAGCTCCTGGCATAAATATAAACAAAAAAACTTACATTTATAAATAACTATGTACCACGGACAATATCAAAACATCCTCACATGCACATAGTTATTAATATTCAAATTCAAAATGTAATAACTGGTCCAGCCAAACACCAACAAAAAACAACCACACACTTATTAACAAATATAATATAAAGAATAGAATTACAGATGAAGTTTTATTTTAATCTTATACGTTAAACACTTTACAATAATACAAACTAATTTATATCAAGCAAC
Organism: Timema douglasi; assembly: GCA_901482245.1. Lineage (NCBI taxonomy): Eukaryota > Metazoa > Arthropoda > Insecta > Phasmatodea > Timematidae > Timema > Timema douglasi. Next base: position 134,648 of record CABEEJ010001497.1, read on the forward strand.
TATGGCAAGTATAATATTTATGTTAGGGAAAACTAAATACCTACAATATTTTTACTTTCTCGCTACCATACAGGTAGAGAAAGTATTGTGATCGTCAAAAAAATCGAACTAGAGTTTTTAATGAATTTCGCCGTTTCATGACCCCCCGAATATAAATATGTTGTCTTTGCAATTCCGTCTGTCTGTACCTTGGAGTAGAGCCTAAACTATTTTACCGTTTGTACTGAAACTAGGTCTCTGGGGTTTTCATAAGAATGCCCCGAGGAGTTTTTTTTTTGATTAGACATCCAACCATAAAATTAAGGGTGGTTTCCTAAAGGGTGAAAACAGAAAAAAAAATCGATTTGATCTAAATCAGCTGTAACGATTTTGATTAAATTTCATTTCTATCCATTGATCAATATTGCAAATAAAATGGATACCCTCAACTTTTCACCAAAATGAATTTAAGGGTTCCGGTCTGATGCGTAAATTCTAATTTTGTAACTCTTTGAAATAAAAAATTACTTATTATTGCAAATATGTAGGTCTATTTATATTAAAAAAAAATTTTTTGAAACATATTTTTATAAAACCAATCATTTTTAAGCAATACGCAAATATATACACATTTAATCTTTTCGAACACTATAAAAGTAAAGTATTGCGACCGTAAAAAGTATCCAGCCCAACATGTTGATGGATGTCGACATTTTATGACCTCCCGAACCCTAAAATGTGGTTTTTGCAATGCCATCTCTTTGTATGTCTGTTTAACCCTAAAATGAAGAGTATTTTACTTGAAGGGCGAAAAGAGAAAAAAATCAATTTTCTCAAAATCGGCTCTGATTTTGATTAGAATTCATATCTAGAAGTTGGTTAAGGTTATAAGAAAAATGGCTATTTTCATTTCCCTGCTATTTGTTCTCTGGTTTATTAGTGTATAATATTTAGTTTAGCCTATATTAAGAGTTTTGAGTAAATATCTCTATTTTTAGACAATTAAGCGAGAAAGTTCGTGTGGAGTACCATTTAATATATTTTAATGAAATAATAAAAAAATCATAATTTTGCTAGTCCTATTTCGAAGCTTGCACACACAATATTTTTTAATACAAAAATTATATATATATAATAAACAAATATTAGAAGTAAATTAACATATTCTACATGTAAGTACATATTCTAAAATTAGCTTACAGGGCCAGTTTCATAGTCAAGTTTAGTACGCCTCAAGTGCGGCGCTACACTAAGTACAAGACGACACCTACCTAAACCAGAATGGAATGGGTCGTTCTCGCATAGGAAACTGGCCCATTCCATTCTGGTCTAGGTAGGTGTCGTCATGTACTTAGTGTAGCGCCGCACTTGAGGCGTACAAAATTTGACTATGAAATTGGCCCTAAGTTTAAATTTAGTTTTAGCATCTTGTCTATCCTCTTCATCAGTTAGCCCTACTCATCACTAAACAACAACTTGCATCGATGGGCACGTGAACTAGATGTGAGGCTCACTCCAGTGATGTTGAGGTTAGGGTTAGAATTCCGGTGAGATGAACTGCGAGAGCTTACAGACGTTAAATATTGTTTTAATGATCAAATTATTTTGATGTCGTTGATATAGCTTTCGCGTAAGGGGACATGAATCAATAACGTACTGCGCCAGTGTCTATCCAGTCATCACCATCAGTTTGCAGTGTACGCACAGTGATCGTGTGGAACTGCCATTAGACCAGTAGGCGTGTGACCGAACGAAGGTCGGGAGATGGAAACTCAAGATTATCACGACATTCATTTTTATTGCTACATCAAGCACTTTGATTTGTGCGGGCTTACAGAAACATCGATGTCCCTTTCTATAATGTAACACGAGTGACGTCAAACACCTTAGATCAATCTGTAGCACATCTGTCTTCTGAGCTAGCACGTCCGGGTTTGATTTCCGACATGGCTGAAAAATTATATTTTATATGCAATTTCACAGAGCTGAATTAACGGTGGGAAGACTGGATGTTGTGTTTCTTCTAGAAAAATGTTGATTTTTAAGTCATTATATGATATAATTATTCCATTCAGATAGTGAAAGTTAAAATGAAAACAATAAGGGGAATCGTGCACGTTATAAATTGGTCATAGGTCTAATTGTATTCCAAATGAGTATATAGGATAAAAAAACAACCCCCCACCATGAACCCCGTTCCCTTCTAAGACACTGAAATGTATCTGCTTGAGTTCTCAAGAACTCACTTTGAAGTAAATATTTCCAGTAGTGTAACCTATTTCATTCCTCCATTCAAATACGTTCACGTGCTAAGAATTACGTACTTGAATTACTTTAGCACACTAGGGGAAGAAAAAGATAACTCTTATTGTAGTGAGGAAGAGTGTACCAACCGGAAAGTGTGTGTGTGTGAGGGGTGGGGGTGGGGATAAAGAAGGAAATGAATCATTCAGACAAGGCTAGCACAGTTGACATTCACCTTACAGGTCAGCCACAAGATGTCTTTGTATTTTATCAGAAAGCTATAGAATAAACAAACAGTTGAGTGTCACGGGTTTGAATACCAGTTGGGGGCACTTAGTGTGATTTTTTACTAATAGTTTTCACGATATTAACATAAAGATTACAAGTATATTTTATATTAATTAGCAGTTTCTTACTCGATCCACCAAATAAAATTATAAATGAAAATAGAGCAAATGACTTATTTGTAAAGTTAATTTATTAAAACTTTAACTGTGGCGTATAGACAATAGTGAAAAGTGACTATGAACATTATCTTTAGAATAATATACTTGTCACCCGTATCGGTAAGCATGCGGATTAAACTTCAAGCTGACTTGATCCAGTTTCATGGTGATGAAAAGGATTTGACTCGAATCCCGGCTGAGTGCTCTGCAGGCTATTTTACTAAATGGCTTCCCAATTTACCTCTACATAAACTGGGGTAAATTTACACTAAAGTCTAGCTTCCTCTTTCCTACCACAACAGTGTAATTAAATGTGGATAGCCCGGATGAATAGTAAGACGAGGTTCAAAAATTACATATTTTTTTTGTTTCTATATGGACAAAAAGGCGTTCACTTTGTCAAGTTTAGTTAAATAACTGATTTATAATGTATTTCTTACTGGCGCACATTGTGGATGTTGCTACTTGAAACTCGCAAGAGACTGGATTGATAGTGACAAATAATCCTGGGTTTAAATCCCGGCAGTAGCAAGGCGACCATTTTAAGAGTGATACTAGATACCAACATTGAAAATTAAGTACTTTCCCTAATTATTGTACTAAACAAATATACATATGTTCAAAAATCGTATCATTTGATTTTCTAATTCCAAAAATATACTATAGTTAACCAAACAAAAACATAATAAATAGTGGAAGTTATTTGTTAATCAAGTAATAAACAATTTAAAACTAAATATATTAAAATTTAATAGTAACTAGAGGGTTGCCTATCGTAGCGTTGGGCCATGTTTTTCTTCAAGTAGGAGGTGGTTTCTAGAGCTATTTGGGTGGGGGGTTATAAAATAAATTTAATTACCAGCTTCTATCCTGGATATAAAAAGAGGCACACAAGTGAATAAAATTGTTTTAATGTGTTCAGTGGCTAAGTCACATGTTTACCTACACAATGTAACCACATATAATAGTGGTAATAGACTGTTTTGTTTTCACGTTGAAAAATGTCATAGTTCTAAACAAGGTTTGTACCCAAACTAATTTAAGGACACCCATTCCATTTTTAAAGTGAAAAGAGAAAGTCCAATATACATTCCCATTGTATGTAGTGCCTGTGTAATGTTACAAACAAAAATAATTCCCTCTTATTTTATACAGGTAACAGTGGTAACACTAGACACTAGCCTTATCACCCAGTCGGATTTACTGAAGGTTAGGGCTACTTTATGATGTCCAAAAGGAGGACCTGTCCTTTTTAAATTTAATTATATCCTCTAAACACTTTAACATATCCTCCTTTTTTGCTTACACTACACACACACACACACACACACACACACACACACACACACACACACACACACACACACA